>JANHGN010020124.1:0-10748 GCA_024605025.1 Megaceryle maxima
AAAAGAAAAGAAAAGAAAAGAAAAGAAAAGAAAAGAAAAGAAAAGAAAAGAAAAGAGAAAAGAAAAGAAAAGAAAAACTTTGCACCTGGAAAACATGGGGAGTAGGGAGCAATAGGGGGAAGGGAAGGAGACAGCTAGCAATAGATATCCTGGTTATCTCACAGTGCTTCTTGAGCCATCTCATCTCCACTACTCCAAGATATGTTCTGTAGCAGACCTGAAGCTGCATTACTGACTTATTCTAGAAAATGTGGCTGGAGAGGATGATTAAAGGCATGAGGGATATCAGGTCCTGAAGAGACAGAGGCTGACTTTCCTGTGTACAGTCTTATGCCTCCATCACCTGAAGTGTCTCCCAGTGCCCATCCCATTTCACAAACACAGCATGAACCAGAAAGAACAGAAATCCCTGCTCCAAACTGTGAGTAGTATTTACTCAGAAGGTGCTGCCCATGGCCAACCAGGCAGCTCTCGCTTCCCCCAGTAAAGTTACTGCTGGGCCACCACAGAGAGCAGGATGAGGTGCACACCTGGGCCTTGTCATCTGGTTTCAACCACAGGTTTCTATTCTCCTCAAGCAAGAAAATGGAAGCAGTCAACCTCCTCCCCCCAGCTGTGTTCCTCCCCGGGCTATTTTTGGGATGATTGTCACTAGCATGTCTCTGCTGCCTGGGGTAGCTCTGTGGACAGCTGTCTTTCTACCAAGGTCTCACTGGCCTATACCTCTGAATCACCACCTGGGCACATGTGGGGGACAACACGCACCAGCTGCCTCCCAGTGCTTTAGGCCAGTCTAGCTCCTAGAAGAGGCAGAGCTGATCTCCAGCCTGGCTCTCCTGGGACCAAGACTCTGGACATCTGGCCAAGAAGACACCTTCCCAGGGAAACTTGTCCATCTCGAGTGCAGTCCAGGCAGCACTACAGCACTGTGCTGAGCTGCAGTACAACTGTGTGACCTGTGACACACTAACCCAGGCTGGAGGAACAGTTGGTGAGGATCAGGAAGTATCAAGTGGAGGCCCAGTCTAGTTTCACTTCATCAAAGGACTTTTCTGGTCAAATCATCATGGTTGCTGTACACACAGAGTTTGTCTGCATTCAGGTGTTTTAACTGCTGCTATGTAGCTCTTGCAACACCAGCCAAAGGAACATCTCTGGGACCAGGTAGAAGCTGGATTTCCCAGGGACCCGAGGCTAGAAGGCCAGGCAGTCTTTCCCAGGAGATGTTTGGGATCAGCAGCTGGAATGGGTCTGGGCTAAGCCTTCAGACAGGTAAAGAGGTACAGGTGTACATGCTTTGGGGCAGAAAAGCATTGTTGTGAACCTCCTGACTCTGGTCAGAGATCAGAAGCTGTGTAGACCAGAGCAGTTGAAGAAGTAGCACGGGTATCAGTTTTCCCTGCCCAGACTGTCTTATGAGGAATGCCTGATGGAGCTGGGGTTGGTCAGTCTGGAGAAGAGGAGGCTGAGGGGAGACCTCATTGCTCTCTACAGCTCCCTGAAAGGAGGTTGTAGTAGGGTGGGGGTTGGTCTCTTCTCATAGGTACCTAGTGATAGGATGAGGGGAAATGGGCTTAAGTTGCCCCAGGGGAGGTTTAGATTGGACATGAGAATCAATTTCTCTCCTGAGAGAGTGGTGAGGCCTGGGACCAGGCTGCCCAGGGAGGGGGTGGAGTCACCATCCCTGCAGGGGTTCAAAAAACATCTAGATGTGTCACTTCAGGACATGGTTTAGTGGTCATGATAATGTTTAGTAGATGGCTTGATCTGATGATCTTGAAGTTCATTTCTAACCTTAATGATTCTGTGATTCTATGATTCTATGCCAGACTGGCCACTGGCAACCTCAACCCTCTTGTAAATCCTCTAAGGAGAGCTGGCCTTTTTCTCTGTGCCATTCCCTCATTGCCACTGCTGAAGCATCTCTGCAACAAGAGTTCAGAAAGTGGCATCTTGCTGCAGAACAACCTTCCTACTCAGAGCCCTGGCAGGACTACTAAAGTTCCTCTCTCTCTATCCATCTGGACTCCATCGGGCAAGACTGGATCGGGAAGGTAAGTGTTGTACATATGGCATGGGCTGGCTTGCCTTGGCAATAAGGTGCTGTTGCACCAGGTCCTTTGGAAAATCCAAAGTCCTTCAGTGGCTTAGAAGTCTCATACAAGCCAGGAGGACTCACTCAAAGAAAGGCAACCAAGGAAATGCAAGTAGCAGACAGCAACTGCAAAGCAAGGTTCAGTGCAGACAGATGAGGCTAAGGGAAGCCTGGCAGAGGCAATCAGCAAAAAGAAAGTAGAAGAACAGGGCTCAAAACCTGCAGCAACTGGAAGGCATGATCCTGGGTGACAATGCACAGAAGCAAGAAAGAAGAGCAGGAGTTGCTGCAGCAACCGTAGATGTTTGTATTTGGACAGCAAATACCCATCAGTTACAAAGTCTACTGACAGAAAGTTTCCCATCACAACACTTTGAACACATTTGGAACAGGCAGAAGGAGTTTATCCACAACTGGCATTTCGTGTGGCAGGTTCAAGGTGTTTTCCACCGAGTACTAGATGTGTGTGAGTTTTAACATGTCATCAAACCACAGCCTCACACTGCTGAAATTTGCATATCTATACATCCATATGTACATATGGATTTATAAACCAGGATGCATCCCCACCCCTGAAGTCAGTGGCCTCTGAAGCCAGATACTGCAGCTGCCTAGTGATGCCTGGCAGTTATCATCAGTCACTGGAAATATCCTCTCCCAGGAAAACAAAGACAACCTACACTCTGCAAGAAAAAAAAAAAAAACCCACATGTGGAAATCAGTTTGAAAGGATGTTTTCTAACAAAAGCACTTCAGGTGACAATAAGATACCACGAGGCTTTGTTAGAAATCCCCAGATACATGGTTTTCAACTAGTTACTGTTAAGGGAATGTGGAGAGCAACAGCAATGACACCCCTGGAGAAGGAAAAGCCACCTTCTGTAGTTTGGATGCTAACTTTGAATTGCAGAAACCCAGGCAGGCACACCAGGAAGAAAGCAAGCATTTGATTTTATCTTTATTATATGCATCCTATTTTGGCAGATTTCAAAACTGTTTGGACAAAAGATTGATTTGATCTACCTGGATTCTCTGCCTTCATGTAGATGTGCCATTTATTTTTGTACTGGCAGACATTTTTTTCTCTGTTTCTGCTTCTTGCTGTGATCCTGACATGTAATGTGTGCACTCAGTTCGAGCTCACACCGGTCTAGGGTGAAGAAAATAAGGAGTAGATGGAGTTGCTGAGAGGGCTACTAAAGAGGGAGTATAAGGGCATGAAGATGGGAATTTCTTTATAGTGAAAGTTTTCAGGTTTGATTTGCAGACACTTCAATGTTTTCAGGTGGGAGGTTTCGGAGTCTTGTCAATGGAAGGCAGTAGTCTGGCTTAGCCTACTCTGTCAGGTCCTCCAAGAAGCAGTTTGCAGGTTCACAGAAGTACCTTGACCACAGATGGAAAACTTCTGCTTTACAATATGGCTTTAATTAAGTCTAAGTGGGACAGCCTGGGACATATGGGAACGTGCATATGACAAAGTCCAGCTCAAGTTGCCACATGCCCAATTGCAAGGCAGCTGGGTTAGCTGAAAGACTGGAAGCTGAGTGTCTCCGTCTCTCCCTTGCGTGATGCATAGGTTGAAGCGTAACTTGTCTCAAGGAAGGATCTTTTGTGAGTAGATAGGATGGAGTTTTGGGTCAGATTCACTACTAAAATGAAACCTTGGTGCTTGGCAAGAACTATTTTTTAAGGCTGATACTGTCATTACTTACTCTTCTGTTTCACATTTTCTTTTACCAGAAACCTACTGAGAGGTTGGGGTGAAACTTTTCTAGGTCTCTTTGACATCAGTGATTGTGGTTGTGTGTAGCCTGTGTGTCTCTTCTCTTATGGTGATGGATGGCAATCCAATTTCTATGTCACTTATTCAGTGAAGCTAAGAAAATTATGCATTCAGTGAAATTCATTCCCCAAGTAGTGCACTTGAAGGGATCATGACCCAAAATTTATTCATTAGCTTAAATCGTCAACAAATCTCTATAGCAATTGATTCTTTGACCCTCAAGTGGTCAGGAACTTTCAACATATGCAGTGTGAGTTTAGCACTTACTGAATTACAGCAGTTATGCTTCCAGAGGGTTTTTCTTTCTCCTGTGAAGAAGGTGTCCTCTGGTTTAAGAGACACTTCCTGCAGCTTACCATCAACTCCAGCTATAACATCATTCTGCCTCAAAAGGGGAAAACCAGAGGAACCAAGAGTGTTCTCAAGACAGAAAGATTATTTTCCAGTCTAACTCACTGATGAAATGACCTTCAGTTCACAACAAACCATCACAACAGGAACCGTGAGTCTGAAATCTAAAATTCATATATGGTGATTTAGAAAGCATATAACAAGAGTTCTCTAGGACCACACATGTAAGGGTGGCAGCAGGTGATCAGCTGATGACACTATACCAAAGTTCGTCAAGACATTTGGTAGTAACCACCTTATTTGGACAGCAGGGCCAAAAAAAAAACCCCTGTGTTTTGAAATCAATACGTCTTCTTTCCAATCTCACTCTTACATGCACATTGGACAAGGGAAAACCAGACTCTGCAGCTGTCAGGATCCACAAGGCAATTGGACCAGTGTCCAGTCTTCTTTAGAAGGCCTTCAAAGTACAGAGTGATACATCCAGATTACAGAAATTACAGGTTAGGGGACTAGAACGTCTCACTTACACAGAAAGGCTGAGGGAGTTGGGTCGTTTAGTCTGGAGAAGACTGAGCAGGGACATAATCAGTGTTTATAAATATTTAAAGGGTGGGTGTCAGGAGGACGGGGCCAGTCTTTTTTCAGTGGTGCCCAGTGACAGGACAAGAGGGAATGGGCACAAACTTGAACATAGGAAGTTCCATCCAAACGTGAGGAGGAACTGCTTTGCTGTGAGGGTGGCAGAGCCTGGACCAGGCTGCCCAGAGAGCTGGTGGAGTCTCCTGCTCTGGAGACATTCAAAACCTGCCTGGACAATGCAGTCCTGTGTGACCTTGTCTAGCTGACCCTGCTCTGGCAGGGGGGTTGGACTCGATGATCTCCAGAGGTCCCTTCCAACCCCACCATTCTGTGATTCTGTGACTCTAAGTTGGGCCTGGTTAATGTGGTCCACCACTCACCTTGTTCTCACAACTTGCTGGGAAGCTGCATTCATCCTCTCTGCCCATCCTCTGCAATTTCTCTGCTCGCTGGAGCGCAGTGCTGGTGCAGAAAGGACACGAACACAGACGTGGGTGCCTTTTCTGCAGCTCAAGTCTGTTCTTCCTCAGGCGATGGAACCACTTCGTATCTGGCAATAATAGACTGCAAACATTACATGTGCTCTGACAGCTGTAAAACCACATTTCAGAGAGAGGAAATTTTTGTAATTCATATATCTCTTCCCTCCTCCTACATACACACGTTTTGCCTTTTGATAGCAAAGTGAGGCCTGCAGCCTGTGTCAAAGCATGGCTCGCTAATGCTCTGTGGCAGGATGGGGTATGACACATGCAGCAAGTACACACGTGTCCGCTGCCCTGCCACGGAGCAGATCAGGATTCTCAGGCAGGGATAAGGTTAAATTACTGTAATGGCAAAGGGAAAAACAGCTAAAGGAGAATTAATCGGAAGTGATGGTTTGTCTCTTGCACAGTGAGAGGGATGTTTAATTGCAGCACGCAGAACTGCATGCTTTTCTGATCCAATAAAAGGAATAACTTCGTTCTGACCAGAAAAGAGTCTTCCCCAGGCAAGACTCCCACTGAAGGAGAGAGTTGCAAAAGGGAAGATTTGGCCCTCACAGCATGAGGTAAATAACCCATCTAATTCTCTAAGCAAGTCAAGCAAACCTGTTTCAAGACTTAGTTGTTCTCTTAAGTGTCTAGAAATGTTGACACTTTGGCATCATGTCGTGGTAGGGCATAAAGGTATGCAGATTTCTGAGCAGTGTTCATGCCTGCTGCTGGAAATAAATGCAAATAATAATTATAAATTATGAATAATTATAAAACACCCACATCAATGCTAATGGCTCCTCTGTATTTTTAAAGAAGACATCTACCCATGTTGTTTTCAGCACTGACTATGCTGTTCATGTACCAATAGACAAGGAGAGAGGACACGTCATCTCTAAGAAAAAAAATAAACAAATGCTTTGCACATAACATCTCCTTGCACTATAGACCTTTGATTTGTAGAGCAAACGAACCAAATTGCTTGTATCCCTACCTTGAGGGTAGTGTTTGCTTAAGGATATTGCTTGGGTAAAATACTAGGATGGAATCTAGTGCAAAAGTAAATATGTGGGGCTACATGGTTCTTTTCAAATTGAAGTTTTTGAACAAGTAAATATGTAGTTGATCTCACACAGTCTCACCATGGTCTCCTGTGGATGTAAGAAACAAACCATTACTAATAAAAAAAAATATTTTCTATAGTTAGAGCCATGAAAAGAATATAGAGAAAAAGGAACGAGCTTGACTGATTCTACATAACAAGAGAGGAGCAGCTGAAGATTATCAGGGATAAGGCTGATAACTGACGGACAGTTATTTTAGCTGGTCTTTGTGAAGCAATGAGTGGCATCACCCACACACTCGCAGAGTTCAATGCGTAGAAGTGTACCCACCACAAATATGGGTGAAACACTCACTTCAGTGCATTTCTTAAGCCCTTGAGAACTGAGAGGGTGTGGGGACATGAGCTGTCCTGGAAGAACTTGACATTTCATGTAATACAGTCAGAGGTGGAAAGTTCATCTAGGCTATGTTAAGCCAGACAATCAGAGTTTAAGAAATGATTTCAGGTTTCCCCCACTTCTACCTGAGATAGGGCATTACAAAAGGTACTTTTCTATTCTGTTTCTGGATGATTAGAAATCTGGAGTGTAAAAATTCACATTAATTAGCCTGTAAGTGCCTGATCATTAGAACAGACAGATATCACAGAGGCAGACATCTAAATGAAGCTGCTGGCAGAGAAGGAAAAGGAGCCTGTGTCAGAAATTCTCTGTCATCCTCCTACTGGAAGGGTGTTTCAAAGTTTGGTTTTTTTTTTTTCTTTCACCTCAGAGAAAAATGAAAGTCCATTTGCCCAGCTGCTTTATCCTTCACCACAGGTAGGACATTATGTTTCTTCCAGTCCCAGCACTCTGTGTTTGCTTGTTCATCCCCAGATGCTCAGGTCACACTATCATCCAGCCAACAGGTTTCCTGATAAATCTACCCCTTATATTAACTTGCTGAAACACACAAACCCAGAGATCAGCCTGGAAGAAATCCTGAATGTTCTGCCCTGTAACAGCCCCAGGGAACAGAAATTTTATTACAGAGGCATGGAAATGGCATAACTGCTTTTAGGAGCTCTAAACCTGCTATAAAAGTATTACAAGATACATCTGCACATGAGTTGTTACCACAAGGATTTGGCACTCCTAATAAATTAGCCACTATTTTAATCTAACCACCTAGAGCAAGGGCTAGGACTCATTCTGAACATCTGGGGTGGATCCAGCTATTGGACCTGACTTGCACCCAGACTTGACCAGCCAGGGTTAGCACCGGAGGAGTGCCTGCCTCTGCCCACAGCAACAGAATGCACAGCTTGCAGTTGGCTCCGAGGAAAGAGGCATTTTGAAAAGTAAATATGAAAAATACAGTCACTAAGTGAGCAGCAAGAGGTGGAACAAGGAGGCAGCAGCAATAATGTGCCTCCCTGTGGCACACCAGTGCCCTTCCAGGAAGGTGAGGCAGAAGAAAGGTCCCCCGCAGTCCTAGTCCCTGGATGGGGCCCATCCCATCTAACATGCTGTTTTGGTGGACACCTACAGCCAGGCAGGAGTCATCCCAGGCACCACAGACTCATTTTACAGGCAACAGGCGCTGAGTTTGTGGGTCATCAGACTCCCCAGGCTACTGAATCACACCTTGAAGGCACTTTGTATTATGATGGGCCTTACAGAACCCTTGCAGTGTCTGGGTTTGTTCACATAAAGTCCACAGCAAAGCCCAGCCATGCCCTGGTTGCTGACTTAGTGTTGTCACAGAATGGTTTGTGTTGGAAGGGACCATAAAGATCATCTCGATTCTGGTTTGCATTTAAGTGACACTGGTCTCACCAATAACATCTTGCCAGTAACGCATGGACTACCTCCCTCCTTATCCCCATCACTCTGGCCATGCTGTGGACACCTCCCTAGTCTGCCACCGAGCAGCATTTGTGTGTCCACACACCTCTCAGAAAGGCAAGTGAGTCCGTGCTGCAGGGGCAGCTGAGGAAAGCAGGGATGGAGATGTTCAGCCAGGGTGAGAGACAGGCTTCAGTCCAGAGGGTGTCTGGTGGGGAATTAAGTGCAGAGCTGCCTGTCCAGAGAGAAGGGAGAGCTCTCCACCCTCCCCCTGCCACAGAAGGCTGGTGCCTGTGCCATGTGAGGGTCCACAGGCTCATTTTAACTCGGGAATTTGGAAGGGCAATTTACCCCTTGGCCTCTGTCAGGATCCCCCATAGGACATTAGCACATGAAAGCAGAGGTGCTGGAAAGCCAGCAGAGATTGCTTGAGCAGCTATGCAACCTTTTCTGAGAAAGCAGGGCAAAAACAATGCGTGAAGATTTCTCAGCAGATAACAAAGGCAACCTGGCTACAAAAAGGTTCAATTCCTGCACATTAAAGGCATTTTACAATTGTAGGCAGTTTCACCAGCACTCCACAGATGCAAGGAGGTGCTCACATACATGAGCGAGTGCAGGATCAGAATCAGAGCTTTCCTTATTGCAAGCTGAGCCATCCACAGGCTGGAAAATGCTTTTTTTGTGTTGTTTTTTTTTCTGTCGGGGTTTGCAAGAACTTGGCCAATACCAAGAAACACTCGGCAGCAGATTTGCTCTTGTCTTCTGCGCTCTGTATTGGGTCCCAGTTCCTCTGTAAGATTCCTTGTTTCTTGCCTGTTTCATGCAGCACCATCCTGAACTTAGGCAAAGAGCATTTATAAGGAAAGAGAGTCCTTATCTGAAGATCTCAGTAACATCGGTGCCCTTTGAGCAGGGCATATGAAGTGGGGAAAGCAGCAGGGCAAGAAGCCAAGCTGGTTCCTCACCCCTGCAGAGATGCTGCAGTCAGGGGTAGGGAGGACTCAGGGGGATGCTACTTAAAAGCCCTGTTGCTCCTCCACCCATGTGGAGACAATGCTCCTAGAACCAGCTTCCCCAAAACACAGCCCCTGCTTGGCCAAGCCCCCCCCCCCCCATGCAGCCACCTTCTAGTTCCTCTTCAACTTTTACTGTAAAACATGGAGCCTTTCCACACGTGCTTTTAAATAACACATCTGTGGCTGTATATATGCAAATGCACATCAGGTGCCTGGTGGACCAGAACAACTTCTTTGCTGTTAGTTATTTTTTCTTTCAATATTAAAAGCAGCAGCTCTGTTGGAGCTGATTATCACCAACACTCGGGCTGAAACACTTGACAATTAAGCAGCTCACTCTGTGTCACTCTATCATCTGATTCTTTTATGGGGGTTCTCTTTAATTTCTAGTGAAACTGTTCTTTGAACTGTAGGTAGTTTCTGTCCCATCTGCTATTTACTGTAGTAAATAACAACCTCTAGTGCAATCTCTAGACCCAGATAAAGTCGGCCTGATATTTATTACCTGCTTCATTTGCACTTGTCTATTAATACCTTGGGGACTCACTTAAACTTTTTCTTGGTAGGATATTTGCACCCATAGCGCTCAGCTTAACATTTAGAAAGTGTTTGTGGTTGAAGCACCTGCCTTTTGAACTGGAATAAAGTTCAAAGATCCTTACTGAGACTGTAACACAGTAAAGGGTTGTAAAATACTCCATTTGTGGGCTACGAATGGAGATTGCTACCAAATCACAGCCTCCGTAATTAAAGGCAACAGCTGTGCCTTGCCTTTGTGCACCAACTTAGCATAAGTAAATATTTCTGTGGAGAATTATTCTGCTTTCATGTTCCGCTCCCCTGGGCACCAGCTCCTTCCCTCTCCTTTCAGCCAGCCTTCTTGCACCTCCCGTTCTTGCACTCAGCTTGATGATTTTTCAAGCAGCTGCCCAGCACGAGGAAAGTCTTTGAGCAGCCACTGAGAAAGAGGAGGAGAGCCATGTGCTCTTCGGCCAGAGAGGGGAGAGGGACATTACTAAATCATAAGGACCAGAAAACTGCCATGCAAGCTTCTGTTCTCAGGACGGGTCTGGCTTCATCTAAATTTATCCTTCTAGAAGTTACTGCTTTTTCTGAAGCAGCTGGCTGGCATCCCTCTGCAGCAAGCAGGGAGAGACAATGCACAGCCAGAGGATTCCTCTGCCATCCATGTCTAAGGCTGGTGGGAAGGTTCCCCACTCCCAAAGGAGTTTCTCTCTCCCCGGTGCTTTAGAAGAAGCCCGTGCCTTGTGAGGGCAGCCCCTTACACCTCTAACAGCCGCTCTCTGCTAACCCCCCTCCCTCCCCAGAGGGGAACAGAAAGGGAATGAGGGAGAGAGACTCAGCCAGTAGAGAACAAACTGGGACAGACTGAATGACAATTAAAATAATTATATAAATGGAATCTGTACAAATAGATACAAAACCAGCATCAAACCCAACCCCTCCCAGTGGCAATTCCATCACCGTCACCACTGGTGCTGTGGAGCAGGCACTGGGAGAGGCCCAGGCTGGGCCCAGCAGCAGATGGGA
>JANHGN010020125.1:0-33528 GCA_024605025.1 Megaceryle maxima
AATTCAATGGAGATACTGTTATCATAATAGTAAAAATAATGCAGCACCTGGCAGGTTAACTGATCTCTCTCTCTCTCTCTCTCTCTCTCTCTCTCTCTCTCTCTCTCTATATATATATATATATGCTGGGGTTTTTTTACCTGATGAGAGGGTAGAACTTGTACTACTGGTGATATTTTCACAGTCTGCAACATCTAATATTACAGTATAATGTACATATGAGTCAGACTCGCACGCTACATAATTTAGGCTTTATGTGAAATGTTAGCCAATGTTTCACTTTTTCATTGGTATTTGTTCTTTTAGGCAGGGGTGTATCACTCAGACATCCTGTGTCTGCGATTAAGAGGATCTTTAACCACCGCATTTGCTGACATAAGAAATTATTGCCTTGACAATTGTGTAATAGCACAATTTTATTTCCACTTTTGATTTACTCAAAGTAGGATTAGGGATCATCATTAAAATGAAATGCCTGGCCACTGCAAACAGTATTCCCTGAGAAGCTGCCATGGCTTCTTCATTTAAAAGTATATTCTGAAAAGGATCTTTATATTTCACAGTGCAGTCATTATGGACAGCAATACCAGAGGGTATTTGAGGACTTCATAACTGCTACCAGAGTTGACATTGTTGTTTATAAATTTAGATAAGTACAAATAAAGCTGTCAGAAATTATTTAGATCAACAAAGTGATTGAATTCTAGGAATCATTGTATCTTCAGATATAGCAGCATCGGTGTGAAAAACAATCAAGCGTGAAAACTCCAAGTCAGCCACTAGATGCAAGAAGGATGGAGTCCACCCAAAGGCACCAGCTCTGCAGGCTGCCCCTGCACACTTAAACATCTCTTAATCCTTTCCCACAACGGGCACAGCTGGAGGAGGCCTCTAGAACTCTTACATGATATGAGGAGACTGTTTTCCCAGCTCGTAGTGTAAGTACACAGAGGAATCGTTTGCTACTTTATGTAAACCACAGTAGTCCCAGATCTCTATTTAAATCATACAGAGGATGTTAGCTACATGTAGTTTGGCTGGGTTTAGTGCTTTGACTTCCATTCTGCAATCTCATCAGATTCCCCGTTACACACACGTGCGTGCGCACACATGCACGCATGGCAATTACAGGACTGAAACTCAACCTAAAGTAGGGATGCTACTCAGCAGACATCAGGCTGTCAGGTTTCCTCCTTTGCAATGCTTTCGGAGAGAGGGACAGACAGTAATTTTTCAGAGTCCCCTCATCTGAAAGCATAAATAAAATACTCAGTTCTGATAAATCTTGGCTTTACTACTAAGGTGGTTACTACAGTTTCTAACTGAAGCGAGCCAACTGCTGATAGAGTTAACCCTCATGTTCATGCTTTTGGGGCTATACTAAGCTGCTGAGCTGTGCACCTTTCAGAGGCAGTGATATAACAATATTTTAATAATTTTTCTCATGCAGCCCAATGTTGCATAGACACTCAATGGCAAAATGTTTGTTTAAAATAACTGTTTTTTGATTAATCTTATAAGGTAACTCTTACATGAGGAACCAAATCACTCAGAGTTGTTGCTCGCTGTCCCATGCCAATAGGAGTGCCCACTGCAATGGTCATAAAAGTCTTCGGTTGCAAGATGTCCTGCATGACCACACAATATCCATCCATGTAACTGTATCTGCTGCAATGGGCAGATGTTGCAGGCTGTATGTAGCATCAGTTTGCAGTGGTGACCTGCCTGGGGTGAGCCAATGACCTGCCATCTGCGAAAAGGTGGTTCCAGCCTGCCCTGAAGTAAGTGAAAACCATATGGTGAAAAAACACACCCATGAGTGAGCCATGTCAGAGTGGGGACACTGAGGAAGAGAGCAGCAGAGGCCATGACGTTCGGTGTGGTGGAAGCCATTACACAAAGAGTGTCAGGAATCACAAAGTGAAGCCTGGCAAAAACAGTTTCATTCAGTTCAGCAGAAAGACATCCTACGCACCACTTCCACTTCCTACGTCACCTGTCCCATTGCCAGAGGAGTTCTCACAGACTGGTTGTAACTGCAACAAAAATAAGGGAAGTTGAGGCTGGGAAAGTGGAAGGATGGAGCTTTGTGTAAGTGTTTGTCTAACTTTTTTTTTTTTTCTTCTTTCCCTCGATATCCAAATTGTGAATCAGAAGCTTGTGGGCCTCGCAATAAATTTAATAAAATTTCCCAACTCTGGACTGTTTTGTCCATGAAAGCTACATAAAAAATGGATTTAAATATCTTAAATGTGTACAAAAGATTGTCCTACATGTGTGTATTTTTGCATCTACAAGAACAGTTTGTACTGACTGTTTGCAAATGTTTTATCTTTGTACAACTTGATCCCTTCTGCAATTGCTGAAGAAGCAGAATTGTGTGAGAAACTCAGGGACACTCCACTCAGAATGTTAATCAACACAGACCCATCTAGGCATACAAAGGAGATGAGCTACAGCAGGTGCTGCCTGGGGGAATATGTAGAACCGTCCAAAATTCCCATCTGGAGAGCTCCTGTGTGTCTATTACATAATTATGGAGGTGGCAAGGAGTTTCTACCTGCTTTCAAGGCAGTCTGTTGTCTCAAACCAGCTCTACTATCTCATCTGTGCTGTTGACAAGCTGGGATGTGCCTGGACCACACAGGGAATTAATGAATTAAATGCACTGGGTGTGCAGAGAGGCACAGCCCTGATACCCAGCTTTGCCTCAATTGTAGCTATGGGGCACACTTGAGTTTCAAACTTAGAACTTAAGTCTGACAGCTCCTGACACTCCATGACATTTTCCTAGTTCTAGAATTTCACAGAATCACAGAATGTTAGGGATTGGAAGGGACCTCGAAAGATCATCTAATCCAATTCCCATGCCGGAGCAGGATCACCTGGATCAGGTCACACAGGAAATCTATGTTCTTGAATTAGTGATTGAAAGAATGTATTAAAACTGAACACACTTTCAATTCATTCTTATAAAACTTCACAGGAAAATTGTAATACTGCCCAAAGCAATCAATCAATCAATCAATGTTTCAGATAAGCTTTTTTTGTCCAAACCTATGACTTAGGTCCACCATTTTCAGGGAATCATGGACCTCTGTCACATTTATAGCAAGACAACATTTTAATGAGTTGTAATTGTGAGTAAATTATTATGGCAGCCATTACATTAAGTTTTTCTTCATCTTGATATTTACCATCAGTGGATTTTACTATTTGGACAGTGTATTCAGTGGAACACAACAGGTATATTCATCAAGCAGTCAAGGCTAACAGGGAAAGCAAGGTGGCCTCACAAAAGTTCTTGAGATTACACTCTGCTGATTATTTTTGCAAAAGTAAATGGGGGTAAATGCATTGTGGCTCTGTTTCTTCTGCTTTCCAGGTCCCCAGAGACACGTCTTTCCGTAGTGCTCTTTTCCCCCATCCCAAATAATCTTCCAGGCCTGTCCCTGACCTGCCACATGGGACACTGAGCTGCTGAGGTTCTCTGAGCGCTGCTAGACCATAGTATTCAGAATCAGTAATTTGAACACAGACTTTGAGAATGGTAGTAGATTTGTCAAGAATTTCTTCAGGGAAATGGTTCTGTTACTAATGCTCCATCATGCAGTCTCAATAAGGAGAAAAAATCTGCCCAAAGACCACATCTCCAAGAGAGTGTCCACAGGCTGTTTAGCCTGTGTTTTACCAAATATCAAACACTTTCAAATGGGTGCCTAGACTGGAGGATAAGGTGTCAGAGAATGTTTTGATACAGAGAAGAGAAGCAGTCACTCCCAGCAACCCCAGTAGTAGAACTACAGCATCCTCAACAGTGCCTTGATGGGTGTCTTCTCAGCCAGTCCAGTCAGCATTGCTGCAATATGACAACTAGTATCCTCAAGTTGGGGACGAAAAAAAGAGGAAACCATATTGCTGAGAAATGGGTTTTGAAATAGTACAGAGAAGTACTTGATAACAGCCTGAGGTCAGGGCATTCTGTATCTGGGGCTTTCACTTTGGGTTTAGGTTTCTGGTGCTGAAGAACTGTAACTCCCTGTGTGTGCAAGTGAACAGTGCCCAGCTGAGTGTGGCTTAACTCACAACCGAACACTGCTGGAATACCAATGAATAAATAATAATCGCCTCCAGTTTAATAGCTGTCTGTGGGAATGGAGTGCAGCACTGCTTAGTTTTGACCATCAATAACCCTGAGCAAATCAGTACCATCTGGTCTCAGCTCAGAGCTTTCCTGATCATCATAAAATAAAATAGATGCAAGAGTTTCAGAAAATAACAGCTTCCCCCAGAGTTGTCAGACTAGCATTATATGTCAGTCTTTTTTCCCAGCAATGCCCCTAGGGCTGTGCCCACTGTTACTCAGGAGTGAAAAGGTCTGGATCTCAGGCCTGAAATGTTCTTGTCCACAGCATTGGGATTTTAGCAAAAACAGAACAAGAATTTCATCATACTATTAAATTATGTTCATCCTTGCTAATCTCTGGTGATGAATGGCTCCATCTGAATTTAATGCTGCCAGCCTCTTTGCAGCCATATAAAATATAGTTATAATATATATTAAGGACTTGTCATGTAAAAGAGCTACAGCATTTTTATGCAGGATAACTCCCTGAGGAAGCAGGATGAAATGGAACCAAGTCAAAGCTTACTGCAGTAAAAAACATTTGAGGCAGTTCAGTAGGAGATGGGTCCTAGTAAGGCCCATGGACCCACAGCAAACAAAAAGACTCTGTTTCTGTCACAGGGCCATCCCTGCTGAGGGGTGACAAGCTCCTGGAACTGAACCAGGAGCTGGAACAATGAAATGGCATGGAAGAAACCAGTTTCTTATTTTTCAAATATAGCACTCCCTTCTCCCTTTCTTATGCTTACAAGTAAACAGGAGTCAGGGCCAACCCGTGCAGCAGTGGCACAAAAATGCTGGTGGCAGTGTTGTGCTGAGGCATGGGCTTGTGGTCTATGGATATGGGCAGCATGGAGCTCTGCATAGGCTGGTCTGCCCTGATAGGAGGTAGGGAGCTGCTGGGCACTATGCTGGCTTGGTGGTATTTTGTGGCTGCTTGCTAGCCTGACAGTGAACAATACTGTGTCCTGTCCTGGAGCCCTGGGAAATCACAGTCAGTTTTAAGAGCTTATAAAGGTTATGCTCAACTTTTCAGGCCCTTGAGTCTCAAAGATAGGAATAAATTAAGAACTGGTTTTATTCACCCCATCAAGACAGGGAACACTTACTACCTCCCCTTTCCAACAACTCACCATTTCTCAACACCAGCGGCCACCAACAGGGGCCACTCTTTTTAATACACATTCTTGCTCAAAAGAAGGCTCCAGGCTTCTTCCCTGACTGTCCCAGATGTGCAGTCTTCAACCTAATACTGCTCCTGTCATCACCTAGGAGACAGAGGAGTGTGAACTGCTGTCCTCCTTCCCCACATGTGCTTCTGGCTGGCTAGAGCATGCCCAGGCTACCTGAACCACGCAGCCATGGAGCCCCTGGCCATGAGCAGCCTTTGCAACGTCACCATTTGTAGTACCCTCCACCAAACCAAACTGAAGTGGTGAAGCTGTCTCATTTCACAATGGGTAAGGGAGAGGGGATCTGGGGAGTAAAAGAGTGTTCCCTGCTTTGGAGGCCTGCTCAGATACAGCGGGCTGTGCTCAGAGAGACAAAGACAAGCTTGTTGCAAAATAAATACCATGAAAAGAGGTATTTCCCACCTGTAGTCTAATATTAGGGTTTTTTCTGTACTGTCTACATGTAGGCAGACAACTTTTATGTGGGAACGAATATTTGCCTTCAGGTGATATGTGAAAAAATATGTTTGACAATTTAATCCTGTTTCCTTTTCAGGGTTCCATTTCAAGCACAGGCATTGGGTTTAGCCACACCAAGTTTCTGAGTGCCTCCTGTTATTCAAGAGCTGCCCCCATGCTGCGCTCAGCACATCAGCACGAATCCAGCTGGTTTTCACCTCATGTTCTGAGAGATGCCCTTTCATAGTCCACCCTCTCGGAGACTCAATGAACTTTCCATTCAGCATTTTACTGTTTCAGTGACCTAAACCCTAGAGTTAGACTTAATCCTGATGTGTCTGGCAGTCAGGATGTGTTAGGATGTGCCAGAGTCTGACAGTCTGACCAGGAACTGTGTATGAGATACAAAGAGATGCAGAAGCAGAAGCAGCAACATTATGATGTGAGCAAAGTCACTGCTTGGCATCACAGAGACGCAGAATTCCCTTCTGTGCCACAGAAGATGCTTATCCCAAAGTAATAAAATCCTGACTATGGAACCTGGGGATGCAACAGTCAGTCACTGCAGTTTTGGGAGAGAGCATTTAGACTACCTTGACTCAATCCAAAAATTAAGTTGCTTCTAATCTGCACAAAGCAAAGTCATACTACAGCCATTGAACTTGACTGTTGTGTGTTTTTTGCTTCTGAGATTTTGTAGACTACACCAAAGGCTTCCCTGATGCTGAGGCTACATTTGTGCTAGGAAAAAAAACCCTGTTCTCTGGCCCAGAAGCCCCCTGGCATGGTTCAGCTTGTGTCTGTACAGCCAAACTCTCTCATCACCGAAACAGATGGATGGATCCAAACAGCCCTGCAAGGGACCCAGGTTGTGCCAGCCCACACCTTGGCTGAACATGGTGTGAGTTGCCCAGACCTCATCTGTGCCAAAGACCTTTCTGACAATTTAGTTGCTTATTGTGAGATAAGGCCTTCATTCTGGCTCTGTTTTAGTCTTTGCTGATGACTAAATGCTCAGGTGTCACATGGAGAAGCCTGCTCTGGATTAAAAGGAGGTGGTGTGAGTGGCTGCCCAGCCTTGTGCTCAGCTGTGCAGGCAGCAGCACAGCACCTGCTGGCCTAGTTGGCCTGACAGCCAGGGGAAAACTGGCTTAGGACCATCACTGCTGCCTGTAAACCACAGCAGGGACAGTAGATGGGCTGTTTCCTAGCATAAATGTGTGCGCAAGGCAAACGATTTATGGTAGGAGAGATTCTTCAAGGAGGAAGAGGAAGGATGTGCTGGAGCTGAGGGCTTTCATGATAAAATTTTCCTGAACAGAAACTGTTGTATTTTTACAGGCATTTTGGGAATCACAAGAGGGCATGTGTAGAGGAGGGAAGGATGATGACAGCAATATCCCAGATTAAGTGACTGCACAGCTGGGCTTCTTCAGCTAAGGATGGAGGAGGTATCAAAGGAGGTGGTCAGGAGGGAAGACTGGAGACAAAAGGAGAAGAAAAGGAAAGCCTGTGTGAGGGAGCAGACATGTGCCAGGTGTTGAGGGTGGCTGTAAATGAGTCTGAAGCAGTATGGGATGGTGTAGAAAAATGTCAGGTTTCAGAAAAGGCAAAAGAGAAGGGGAGATTAAAGATAAATACTAATTGATCCTCTCTCCCCATCAAAGCTATGATGCTTCCTCCACTTATCTCTGAGCCAAGTGCTGCTTCTCCCCTTCCTGTTTTGCCCCACTTCTTTCTCCCACTTTTGACTTTTCTTCCTCCTCTTCCTCCTTTTCCTGTCCAGTCCCAGTGCACTCTCTCTGCATGTGTTAAGCATTTACCAAATCCATCAGGCAGGGGCAGCCTGGGGATACATTGTCAAAAACAGGGTGTGTGGCCCTCACTAAAACCTCCCCAAGCCTTACTTCACTGTTTGACTAATCTTGCCCAGTGCACATGCCAGCACTGGACATGACACCACAATGCCCTGAAAGTGGACGCGCAGGACTGGAAAGGCACTGCGCCTATGCAATGGCCCCAGTTAGGGTTTCCTATGGGGCCTTCAAGTTTGTAGAGACAAGTGTGTGGCAACTTGGGCTGAACATGAAAAGCAGAAGGCAAGAGTAGTTGCAAGGTCTTCAAATCATAGAATGATAGAATCACAGAATGATAGAATGCCTTGGGTTGAAAGGGACCTCTAAAGGTCATCTAGTTCAACCCCCCCAAAGGTCATCTAGTTCAATCCCCCTGCAGTTAAGCAGGGGCATCCTCAACTAGATCAGGTTGCTCAGAGCCCCATCAAGCCTGACCTTGAATGTCTCCAGGGATGGGGCCTCTACTACCTCCCTGGGCAACCTGCTCCAGTGTTTCCACCATGCTCATAGTAAAGAACTTCCTAACATCCTATCTAAATCTATCCTTCTCTAGTGTAAAACCATTACCCCTCGTCTTATTGCTATATGCCCTTGTAAACAGTCCTCCCCAGCTTTCTTGTAGACCCCTTTGGGTACTGGAAGGCCCCCAGGCTCATCACCAGTGGGCTGGTCACTGGGGTTCAAGAGCTCTTGCGCTTTATGGGAAGTGTCCTTAAAGATCTGCCAGATCTGCTCTGCTACCTTCTCCCTGAGGACCGTTTCCCAGGGTCCTATTGACTAACCCCTTTGAGAGCTGGAAGTTTGCTTTCCTAAAATTCAGGGTCCTGACTATGCTTCTTGTCAGACTTGTATCCCTTACGACTGTGAATTCCACCAGTGTGTGATCACTGCAGACCAGGTTGCCTCCACCAAGGTCTCGACACCTTGGATGTCCTGCCATGTCATTTGTGAGACAAATGGTGAGAATTTATTGGATAACTGTGTGCTTCAGACCTGCAGTGGGTTTGAATAAAGCAGATTTTTAAAAATCCCACAAGCTAAAGAGCAATGTCAAGCAAATAAGAAGTGTTGAACATTTTGCAAAGTGCTTCCATCAGTGTTAGTCACCCTTGCTGGGTTCCTTTAGCAGCTGTATCCACTTAGTCCCTGCTTTCCCAGTATCTCAGAGAGACCTTACTGATTTTAGAAGTACATGGGCAGAAACCTTCCAGGAGGTATTTTTTCACCCTTTTTTGAAAACCCAGCTTTCAAAATCAGTGATAACCACCTTTTACAGCCTGTGGGAGCTGCATTTAGCACTCCAACCAGCCAGAGGCTCAGATGAGGGGAGGAAAGTCTTGGGGCCAAGGAGAACCTGAGAATGAACATATTTGCCATAATACATCCGGTTTTGTTTTATTGCAGCAAGATTGCGAATTGAGGTACTTCCCCTCCCAGCAGAGAAGCCACAGAGGCAAGCAAAGGGTTTGTGGCAGAAAGTGTTTCTGCTTGGCCATCTGGGCTCTTGTGCCTGAGAGGGGATTTGGCTAACCCTGAACAGGATGCCATCTGCCAGATCCATCCATTTCTCCTTCACTATCTGTATATTACTCCTTTTATGTACCCACAGCACATGGCAGACCACCTGCATGTTTTATCTGTTAAAAAGAAACTCCCAACTTGGCTGGCTCTGAAGCACAGGATTAGTTGAGAAAAGTTTTCTTCTGGGCACAATGTTATTTTTTAAATGTCCAGAGTTGAAGTTGTACAAAGACCCATGCCTGGATTTAATTTATGCTGAGGGTGTGGATGGCTCATGCAAAAACACCTGTGATTGTGTATTTTTTATAAGCTCAATGTCCGGCTTACTGCAGTGCCAGAAAGCCATAGTAAAAATTAGGATGCAATTGTGCTAGATGCTGTACAAACATGATGAGAGAAAGGCATTTTACACTGAAATACAGCTTGAAATCAGAGGACTGCTTGTGGATGGAAGTGCCAGTGATTATTTCCACTCAGGCCAAATGGTTTTGCCTCCATTGCCTTGCTTTCAAGAGTAGCTCTCTTTATATTGCAGTGCCAATCTCATCTCAGATTTTCTAGGCTCCAGGGGAAGATGAAGCATGCTATTTGTCATGCTGAAGGGAACATGAGCTGCGTTTTGGATGAAAGGGCTATTCAAGGGAAGTGACACCACCAATACACTCTTTGCTAGCAAACTCACATCACTACTTGAACTTAAGAGAGTAAAGCATTGCAAATCACCCACATTCATAGATAAAGGAGAACCAGCCAATTCCTGGATTCTTGTGCACATTTTGCTTAGACCTGTGAGCAAGCAGACTTTGTTTTTTGAGCATTTCCTCTAGAGCTAGACAGAGTTTTGTTTAGAAAAAAAATTATCAGTGTTTGCTGACACGTATCTTAAATTCATCACAGCTATTTCTGATTCATTTGCCATGATTAATGGGGTAGCAAACAATGAATGTTTAATGGTGAGCACTCCACAAATGGTCAAGGCAACTGCAAAATATTTAACATTTCAGAGCAAGCACTGTACTCGGGGACATCCCTCCCTTTGCCTTTTTATTTTATTTTTTCTCCCATCCCTTGTGCTGTGTGCCATGAGAGTCTCTGACTGGGCCTTGGGCATGGCTTTGGCACCTATGAATATGTATAGCTTCTCCAGTGATGGGCATAGATGCCAGTAAAATAAATGTAAGTTTGGGATATTTTGAAGGAGAAGGAGGGAGTATAGTAATAGCTGTGATTATAATTCAGTATTCCTAGTTACTGCTGCAAGAGCTTTTTATCCTATATCTCTTTGGATGGTACTAATGGTAGCTGTACAAACAGATTATTTGTGTTTATTAAAATGACCCTATTGGAAGAGCAGAATGCTGGGTTTGGCTAAGGTGGAGTTAATTTTCTTCATAGTAGCTGTTTTGGGGCTATGTTTTGGATAAGTGCTGGAAACAGTGTTGATAACACGTTTTCGTTGCTACTGAGCAGTGGCTTGCACAGAGTCAAGGCCTTTTCTTCTCCTCACTCCACCTCACCAATGGGTAGGCTGGGAGTGCGCAAGAACTTTGGAGGGGACGCAGCTGGGACAGCTGACCCCAGCTGACCAGTGGGATATTCCATACCATATGACATCATGCTCAGCATATAAATCAGGGGGAAGGAGAAGGAATGGAGTGATATTTGGCATGATGGCATTTGTCTTCTCAAGTCACCATTACCCATGATGGAGCCCAGCTTTCCTGGAGATGGCTGAACACCTGCCTGCCGATGGGAAGCAGTGAATGAATTCCTTGTTTTGCTTCGCTTGTGTGTGCGACTTTTGCTTTCCCTATTAAACCGTCTTCATCTCAACCCACATAACTCACTTTTACCCTTCTGATTCTCTTCTCCATCTAACTGCTGGGGATTGAGCAACTGTGTAGGGCACAGCTGATGGCTGGGGCTAAACCATGGTGAGCAACTTTGGCAAATTTCAGCTACTTTAACAGAAAAACCCAGAGTCATAATGCAGCTCCTAGGGGGGTGGGGGGTGTCCTTCAACCACTATGAGAAGACTGATAAGGGAATTTCATGGTTCTGGGGTTGTTTGCCAGTTGCTCATCCACCTACTCCCATTATTTGATTTTTCTCTCCTCAGTTCTTGCTTCCATACTACTTCTCTGTGTCTCTGCCTGCCCACTGCTTTCCAGAAAAAAAGAGGCCACACAACTTCAGGGGGAGGCCTCTGTGCCTGCAAAGTAATGGCACTACAGAGCAAAACCTGTTGGCTAGTTACAGTATTGTCCAGTCAAGGAGCTGAACAGCCTCTGCCTTTTGTGGAGGTGTTATGATAAAACATAATTCCCGTTGACTTGCTGCTTATTTACTAAGCTGTGTTTTGAATCCTGTGGCTTAGACAAGAGAGCATATTTTCTAGAGACAGTTGATTTAGTGAGTAACAAGAAGGTTGGCAAGCTACCAAGAGAAGGTGAACAAAAAAGTGATTTTCATTTTCCAGAGGCTGCCAAGCTGACTGCTGATAAAGTGTCAAGTGCTTCCTAGCTCTCACAGATCTGGACTCCAAATTCACAGGCCTCCTGAGGAATTTAGGCGTCTCTATTAAGCCTATTAAATCCCCCTGATATTTCTAACAACAGCTTAGATTTTATCACTAATAAAAGAAAACTCAGAGTTCCTCTGGATTTAGTCCATCTTATCTCAACAGCTGAAAGAGAGCTTAGCTAAAAGGATAAAGAACTTTTTTTTCCTTTCTATTGGTGTATTAAGCCATTCTCCTTCCATCAGTCCAAAACAGACAAATGATCTGACATACTCTTGAGCATTTGGGCTGGAGTGATTCAGAGATTTACTGTTCTGGCACTGTGGAGACTCCTGTCCCTCAGCAAGGGGAGCAGAAGTTGTGCACTGAGGTCCTCGATGATTCTATCTGTGTATTATTGTGAGTTGTACCACTGGCATTGGTGACAGCTCGGGTTATTTGAAAAGAGGACAGGCTACTCTTTGACTGGCTGTGCCATGGGCCAGTAGCTAAGCGTCAGAGCAGGCACCTACAAGAGATACCATAGGAGCATAGTCATGGCATGGATGAGGTTTGAAGGCACCTCTGGAGATCACCCCGTCCAGCCCCACATGCTGTCATACCATGTCTCTGTGATCCCAGTGAGATCAGACCTCATAATTCCTCCTGTGTGTTCTCCATGCTGCATGTGTTGATGTACAGGCACCTCAGACAGGCACTTGGTCCTGCTGATTTCCCAGAAAAGATATGAGATCTTCCCCCATAGTGCTGTCCTCTCAGTGCTTCCTTATTTCCTACATGCACTTGTATTTCCCCATATTCACTGCAAGTTAAATGCTGCAGACTCTGAGCTCGAGTCTAAGCTTTTTTAAGGACAAACTGAATTTCCTGAGGCTAGAGGCCTAATTCCAAATTCCGTAGCCCCATAGTTGCAGAGACTCACTTGGACTTGATGATCTTAAAGGTCTTTTCCTGTCTAGATGATTCTATGATTCTAAGGAAGCTGTGACATAACCCACAGGGTGAACCAGTACCATCTCCTGCTGGGAACTGCTCTCCTTGTAGACTGTGTCTGCAAAAGTTCAGAGTTACTTCAGACTGTGTGTGGATTCACTGTAATAAACGTTTGTAATGTGATCATATCTGATTGCTGCTATTGGGTTGCCTACCTCATTCCGTGCATTGCTTAGAATGATTTGGCAAACTGGTAGAGGGGGGTTGGGTACTGAAACTGCCAGTACTGAAGTTTTGTAACATGTACAGAGTGAGGAAACCAAGACTGTTTCTATGGCTTGATAGATAGGATGTGGAGGACCTGGATTGTTTCATTGCTTCTGTCCTTGGCTTCCAGGTCATGACAGATAAATATCTTTTTCAAGATCAGTGAAAGATGGTAATAACTTCCTGGTCCTCCACAACTGTTTTAGAAAAGTATTTATTGAAACAATAATGAGGAGAACCATGGGATGAGAGTCTGAGAGGAAAAGAACATACTATTGTTGTTAGGGTGCTATAAATAAAACCTCAGGCATCTGAGGAGGGATGAGTTTCGACAGCAATACTGAAACCCTGCCTAGAAATCAGCTTGAGTCAGCAAAAAAAAGTTTCCTAGCAAGATGTCAAGAAGGATAAAAAAACCCTGTATTGTTTCTATTGTAAATTAATTGTTGAAATGTGTTTTAGAATGGCTTTACAGCTGATAAGATAAGGAGTAGAAATTTGAGACTTGGTATAAGGGATAACTCCTCCTTCAGGAGAACTCCTTATTCTTTGGAAAAAGCTGATTTTGCATAAGGTTTTCTTGGTTTTATTTTCCAATTTTGAGGGCTACTTTGAGAGCTATATGAAGAGCTCATTGCAGAGAAGTGAACAGATGCATAGGAGCACAACTGTGGGCTCCACACGCTGGCACTTCCTTAATGGCTTTCTCCTGATTTCTTTCTACAGGAAAAGTGATGTTTCTGTTCAGCTTCTCCTCCTGTGGCTTCCCAAGTCAGCAGGTCACTTCCTCGGATTTGCTGCTGGAGATCTCATGAATGGCAGTGTATGCTATGAAACCATCATTTCATGGGAAAGTCTTGGATTCAGGTACAGGATACATTATTGCCACATAAACAAAATGTGACTGTGATTTGAGTTACTGCTTATGTCCATACTCAATGGTAAAAGAATAAATTTTGGGAGCCTTCAGAATTGGTGTCCTTGGGAAAGTGAAGCATTAAGGCACTGTGTCAGTCAGCAATAGTCCTGGCAGGTAAAAAATAACCAGTGAGGTTCATTCCTGACCCCTTCTGAGCTATTTTTCTGGCTATACATTGAAAATCACCTCTATTTCATATGATTTCTATCCTTCAACAAAGCTTTCAAAGCTTCTGTCCATCATCTCAATGATGCTGGCTGTGCTTACTGCAAGTTATCAGCACTTCTGCTGTGAGAGGACACAAAGCTGCTTTTGCAGCATCGGGAATACAACCACCAGTGTTTAATAAATAAGGGTGTTCATTCAACATCTGCATGTAAGAGAGGTAAAGACGAAGTTAGCAAATACAAGTTGGTATGTGTTGTGTAGAGCAGAATGTTTTGTTAACATCTGGTCTGAGACAGCTGGGGTCATGGGTAACCTGCACAGTCACTGCAGACCACCAGATATATTTTGGATCTCCATTATCTGGCAGAGAGAAAGCCCAAGGGAGGACAAGAACATGATTAAGTGAAACTGGATGCACATATTTACTGGCAGCACTATTTGAAGAAAACCCCCACAACCTTCCTTTTTACATTCTGTTCACTTCCATCCCCACTCCATCATCTTCCCAAAAATCTGCCAAAGCATTGTCAGTTTTTCATGAGAAATGTTTCCACTGGGAAATTAAATGTTGGCTATTACAGTTTACATGTTACAGGTTCATCTCAGCAAATCAGTTTAGCCACCACAAAAAAACCCCACCAAACATACTTAAACAGCAAAGAAAAAGGTGAGGGAGAAGATTGTCTTAGGAAACCTTTCCCCAAACCTGTAGTAAGATCCATTTGAAAAGGGCATTTATGTTGCATTCAGAGCATAATTTGATGAATGTAAAGCACAGAAGCAGCCATAACTCAAGCTGAAACTCAGGAATGAATTTTAAAACAACGTGCTGTGATCAGATTGATTCATCCACATATTGGGGACTATAGGAGAGGTTTAAACTAAGTGTTTAGAAACATTTCCCAACATTTTCTTCCCTGAAGTTAGAAAGGGGAAAAAGCCACAGTCATAAAGAACAGCAGAAATCCATACTAGTTTCATCTGGGGTTTTGTTTTGCTTTTATTTTTAGAAGCCTGACTGACCTCCAACCGTTTTAAGTAAAATGTTTACATGAATATTTTAAGAGCACCACTTTTTACTACTGCCAATTCCAATTCTGCTTCAAGAACTGCAGAGTCATAAGCATCTTTTACTCTAAAGGAGTCGAGCAGGATATCAATCCTAGTCTGCAGAGCTGAGCAGACAGGCTGGGCAATGTATTGCAGCACTGATTCCGTAAACAATCCAGTTCTGTACCTAAAGCTTAGCACGTGCATGAATGGCATGTGGTGAAGCTCTACTACATTGTTTGCTGCATTCCAGTGTTTCCAAATTTGTTACCTTTACATATGCATTATATGCATTTGTTATATATGCAATGCATTCACACACACACTGTTGCCTGTTGTGTTTCTTCTCTGTAATATGGCTGTTTACT
Organism: Megaceryle maxima; assembly: GCA_024605025.1. Classification (NCBI taxonomy): domain Eukaryota; kingdom Metazoa; phylum Chordata; class Aves; order Coraciiformes; family Cerylidae; genus Megaceryle; species Megaceryle maxima. Next base: position 15,361 of record JANHGN010020125.1, read on the forward strand.
TGTGCTGTCTCTGCACCTTTGGGAGAAGCAGTCAGTCTGAGAGGAGCTGGTGGTGTTACAGGCTGAATACATGAATTTCTGTTCATGACAGGGCAGTAGTGAACCTTTTTCAACTTACCTTTCCTCTGTTGACCTCAGAGCTGGATGCCTTCCTTCCAAGCTGCACTGTAGCAGTTTTACCAACAGTTCCCTGATACAAGTTGTTTACCACCCCATCACTGGTATTGAACTGATGAGCTTTAAAGGACTATCAGGATGTCTATAAATCACATGCACTGAAATTCAGATATAACCTAGCTCATTTCTGATAAAGCCTTACCATCCTTTTGGTCCTAAGGAGATCACCAAGAGCCTCAGTGCTACATCCAGAAAGGGTACAGTCAATGCTAATTGTAGTTTGAGCTATTGGATGTAATGAACCTACAAATCCAAGAGTAAGTCTGAAAGAGAAGGGTGGAAATTATACCAGCTTGCTACACAGAAGTCTGGGTTGACCATTGTATCCAGTACCTGATCAAAACACAGTTTTGCAAATATCCTAGAAATTCTGCAGTGAATCCCTATAGAAAATGTTTCATTCTCTTTGTGATGTTGATTTGAAGATGGTGTTATCATGGTAAACACATCTTTCAATCCTGCCACTTTCCCACGTGAAATCAGTCCCTAACTTTGCTCATGTGAACAGTGCTCTTACCTACTGCATTAACAGACATAGTACAACAAAAGTGTGAATATGTGTAAGCAATTGAAGATCCAGTTTCAATGAGGGCTCAAGGACCCTCTTGCATTAACCTAATTTTGGAATGAAGGCCTTGCAGAACTCCTGTGAAGACTACAATCACACATTTACTTAACTTCATGCACCTAAGTAGTCCCTTAAAGCCAAAAGAATTGCCCAGGCTTAAGATCATATACATACATATGCAGCATATACACACATGATCTGCTAGTTTAGGACCATACAAGGGCTGATAATTTGATTATGCACTCATACTTGATACAAGCACTTGGGAACACAGACACCTTCTGATCATAAAGTTCATTTTTCCCTGAGTAGCAGTGTGTCATGCGATCTCTTCCCTGACCTTACCAAGCTCAGTATAGCTCAGTGCCAAGGGGTTTCTGGCCTTCAACCCTGATCTTGAGGAGTTCTTGAAGCAGGTCCTGAATGTGGCTCCTCAACCCTTTGATTCCTTTGAGTGATTCAGTGTTTCTCAGAAGAGAAGCATTTCAAAGTACTTTTAAATCAAGCTTTTCCATTTTTCTGTTTACTCACACTCAAATGGCTGAGTCCAAAGCCATATACTACAGTCATGCACATATGCCTCATCATATTTTCAAATAAATGTCATTCATTTGTAAATTACAACACCTTAAAGTATGCATATGAAGAATCAGGAGAAAAAGCATAAGTAATAATCATTACATAATGATTTCATTCATTGATACGTTGTTGATTAACATATGTAGAAAAGTTTCTGGAGAAGCCTTAAAGGTTAGTGCTATATTTCATTTTTCCAAGCTCTACATTTGAAAGCTCAGTCTCCTGAAGTATCACCTGGTGCCAAGAAAAGGCAGTCATTATTTAAATCACATTCTGACATAAGATGTGCAGAAGGCTCACTTGGCATCTTCTTTGCAAGCAAAATCAATACCTCCAAGAATGGTTTAAATTAGATGAAGTAGTTTTGCAGACAGGTGCAAGAAGAGGAGGGGGAGCTAATAAGCCTTGGATTGCAATCTGGCTGCCAAAAGGAGCAAACAGAAAGAAACCTAACTGGGGAGGGCAGAAGGGGGGGTATAAGATCATTTTTCCACCCACAATAACATGATCTGAGGCATAGAGAAACCACAAAGAAGGGATTAAGCATCCACTGGAGATATTTGACAGGCTGAGTGAAAATGTCTGCTGGCTGGAGGAGACAGGGACTGGAGGGAATGAGGACAGCAGTTGTAGAAGTACCATAAGCAGAGGGATAATCATGCTGCTTAAGCCAGTTATTGGGCATTGTGATACTGTGTGAAACCCTTCTCTGGCCCTTGTGCGCACTGGCAGTCCAACACTAACCTGCTACAGAGGGAAGGATGATGGGGTAGCTACTAGGGGCAGCTTTGTATGTGATGTGCTCCTTCTCCAGAGCTGGCCTGGGAAGAAAGACTTAAGGACAGAACCAAAGTATAAACAAGAAATTCTGTTTTGCATCCTGGTAAATGCTAAGCAGAGAGGCTTGTGCTGAGTATCTGCTGTAATTGGGGGGTGACTCCTGCCCTGAGCAGGGCTAGATGTAGGGGAAGTGGAATATCACAGAAATATCATTTTGGCGATAGCTTTAACAGGAAGGTTGTGCCCCTAGCACAAGAACTGAAGACACTTCTGTGAAACGACAGTGGGAGAAAGTGTATTTGAGGACCATTTCTGCTGAAATACCGGGGGAGGGTGTTCTACTATGAGCCAAGGGCTGAGTTGCTGAGAACTGATGGGAAACAAATCATGTCTCCACTTCTACCAAGCTGTGTGCTGGCTGGAAACAATAAACTGTCCCACAGGCGATTCCCGTGACTCATTGTATGATGTAGTCCTTGTCCCAAAATGCTGTCCATCGTGGATTAAAAGAAAAAAAAAAAATGTACAAAGACTAAAAATACTTCTGCATCCCTTGTGCCTGCCTGAGAAAAGAACAGCTCCAGTGGGTGCACCTAAGCAGCAGGCACAGGTCTTTCAGAGAAGGCAGTTTTCTGTGCTTGCAGTTCATCCTTACACAGTAAGAGACAGTTAAAAATAGCTTGTACTACACATGTCTCTTAAAACCAGTCAAGGATGACTTACAAAATGATGTTGGGTGCCTTTTTACACATGCAGCTTTGTATGCCTTGTTTTTCCTTGTTTATACAAGTCAAAAAGAGATTTGAAGACATAGTGTGTAGTGTGGTATAAGACACAAAATAAAGAATTAGATGTCCTCCAAAGACTTGTTTTTTAACTCTGCTTCCAAGGTGCGATCTGATGTTTACTGCAATGTCGAGAATGAGACGATAAAGATTTTTAAGTCTGTCAAGTAAAGCTTTGCCAACTTTGTTGCTATCATACATATTACTGAAGCAGTTCACATCTAATAGCTGGGTTTTTCTTGTTTTTATTTTTCAAACACAGAATAAAAAGCCTTGGAAGAATAACTGGGATTTCATAGAATTGCACTACAACAATAACCTTTGCACCTTACTAAAAGTGTCAATGAAATCCAAAACTAGAAATGGGATGAACACATATATCTACAAACCTTTAATGGTCTGAGCTGGGAAAGGACATACTGAATATACAGTCCAAATGAAAGAATAAAGAAGTAAGAAGCCCGTAGAAGCAGCCAGAATTTCTCAGAGATTCAGACTCCTTACATCTGTGACCTTTGAAAGGAGAGTTTGAAATAACAGTGATGACATCTGGCCTGTTGTTCTTATTCCTGAAGCTTCTTGCCTGTAACGGCACAGAATAATCAGAAATGCCTCACACTCTTGGCTGCTTGCTTTTAAATTAGCATTCCCAGTCAAAATAGAGAATTTTGTTAAACACAGAGAGAATGGCAGATTTCTAGTTTTTACTCCTCATTCTAAAAATTCTTCAAAGCCTTAGTCTTCTCAAAAGAATAATTAAAATGAAAAAAATGGATTTGAAGTGCTTGCAGAGACAATCCTTGCAGAGGAGAAAGTTCCTATGTCTAGACTGCTTGTGCAAATCTAGCCCTGAGGTTAGTTTTTAGTCTCAGGCCACCTCAGTATCTTATCACACCAGAAATGGGTCCAACGAGGCTAAATTGCATCGAAAGCACAGGATAAAACAACTCACAGCTGACAGCATTGAGTTGAGCAGAATGAGAAGCTTCCATGCCTGAGTTATCTGGCTGAGCAGCCTTTATCTGTTCTGGATTCACACCAGGATGAAGGTGCTAATAAAAATTGATAGACATACATGCAGCAGTTGTACACTCATACTCACAGACTTTCACTCTCTCCATACAGACACACACACATATAGCTGTGTGAATATAAATACACTGCATTGCTTCCTAATTACATTATTTATGTGTTACATATATTATGTGCAAGCTGTAGTATATGTATTCTATATCTACAGTTCTGTCTATATATATACACACATGTACTCGCACACACACAATCACAGCATTATTTTAAATTCCAATGGTACTGTAGTTTCCAGGGACTCATGAAAAGGACACAGTAATACAGTCAGACTGTGTGAGTTGTGCAGAGCTGCATGCCATCTTGAGAAATGCTTGTTTATATTCTACAAGGTAAACAGTTATGTAGAAAGCTGCAAGTACCAACAGATACTGCTGGTGATTTGGCAACACAAGGCTGAAGCAGCTTTGCCTTAAAGCCACTCCTAACCCATGATAATCTTCAAAGATTAGAGCTTCACATCCATTCTTTCTTAATGCAATCAGATGGAAGCATGATACAACCCCCATTGACAAGGGATAAAGTGAACATGTGGGCATTTGTTGGCTACTGGCAATGGGAACCACACCAAAAGCCAGTATGATGTGCTGGAGCAACGAGCTTAGCACACATATCCAGATTTGTCAGCTAGCCCTAGGAGTTGTCACTGCTGCTAGATCTGATCGCCTGTCTGGTTTTCCATTAGAGAATCACATTTGGCAGAGTTCCGCCCAAGTGAGTGGAGATGCCCCTCATGAGGCTATCTTAAGGCCCTGGAGGAGGAGGACTGCAGTTTCCATGCATCTCTTTGTCACAGCTTCACAGTGAGAGAGCATTCACACAGGTGGCTTCATGCAAATCTACCAGTCATGATTCATTCTGCAATTCCACTACATAGGCTTGGAGATTAGAATAGCATTCACAAAGGTAAATAAGGAACAGAATCCTATAGTTTACATCTCATATGTCCTAAATATGCCATAAAAGTCTGTTCTGCTGCTCAGGTACATTCTGAGAGCTGCAGAGCCAACAGCTGGGAAACAGCAGGTACCACAAGCACTGGATCTCCCCAGAGGGAAGGAGGAGTCTTTTGGCTGCCCTGCAGTCACTAGCAAAAATTTTGTTCCCTGACATTTGACAGGTTGTTGAACATTGTACATTGGGACATGAAAAGATGCTTTGTTTTTCAGATTTGCATAGGACTGAGCTGTGTGATTAACTGCAACCAAAAGGCCAGGAAGAACAATTGAGTTAATTTGCCTGAGTCCTTGCCTAATTCCCCCAAACTAGTCAGTTCCGGTAAGTACAGTTGAATGTGAGAATATCCTTCAGAGAAACATTGACTGAAAACTTCTCCAGGGATTGCAATTTTATGATAATCATCATCATCATTAGTGAAAATAATTATATTGTATTTCTTGCTTAAACTTACCTATCAAGATTAAATAGAGAAGGCTGTAGTATCTTCATCTGTAACATCAAAACATTTTGGTAGGTTCTTACAGACCATTTAGAGAAGACAAGTAGACTTTGTGTCTCCTGTAAGAGGTTCTTCAGACCTTCAGACAGTATTGGACTGTAATGAACGTTCTCTGATTTTTTTATATCCCTCTTGGAGTATGAAGTCCAGGACTGGACACCATATTCCAGCTGCATACATGCCAAATATGGAGGCAACAGATCTTACAGAGCTCCTGCTCAATGACAAGCTGAGGACTACATTCAAGAACAGCATTGACTCTGAAGGTCCCAACATGATGCTGCAATTTCATTACAACTGATTATCTATTAGTGAGCCCATATCTCTTCCAGAATTGCTACTCTGCAAGACAGAGCACCTTATTAGGCAAACATGACCTGCATTTTTTTTGTTCCTAGGTATATTATATTGTATTTTACTAAACTGAATTTTACGTTATTTGCTTGTGCCAGTATTTTTACCAGTTCCCCAGCACTGCCAATAACAATTGTTTTCTCCTGGATGTCTTCTGAAAAAGACAAAGATACAGTGTCAATTTTGTCTTAGCTTTTATCTCAGTCAGAAGGCAAGTTAAGATTAAGCAAGCTTCCTCATACAAGTCTAAGCATATTGCTATAATTACATCGTGTTTATCAACCAAACTTCTTAAACTGTTTAACATTACTTTTAAAATGAGAATGTAATATCTTTCATAAATCTAGGTTATGCAACACTAATCCTATTACCTTCCTTTAATTATATATTAGTGGATCACTGTACCAGTTCTTCCAATATTATTGGAGGCTGACATATTGGTAATTAAGGAAACCTGAAGCATCAAGAAACTGATGAACTGAGCTCCCTTCCAAAGCTCAGACAAGGGACTGCTGAGACTTAAAGAGCACCACAACTCACACCATATGTGGCAAACATGAAGTAACCAGATCATAAAAAAGTGTGAAGTTTTTAACATCTGACAGACCTTGTCTGATGCAGGAGGGCAGAACCACGAATGCCTCCGAGGCAGCAGGCAGTGGGAAGGCACCACGAGATCATCCTTTCCCAGCTGCCCTGCCCATGATCCAGGACTATATTCCAGCCTCTGTCACCATGAAATGCAGCTCAGTCCTGCCCTTCAGACCCCCGTGGATCCCATGGTCTGGGGCTGCCAAAACCCCTGATTTCATCCAGTGATCCTAAGGCTGTCTCACTGGCAGCTGTTCTGGCCAGACTGCCAGTCAGGCTGCTGGTGTGGCCAACCACAGCCACCACAGTCATTCCCTGTTTCCTCCCACATCCCTCTCAAAGCAGCCTCCACTAAAGCTGCAGGCACCTAGCCTCCCATGTACCCTAACAAACCGGCACCATGCTCAGGCCACATCCTGGAGGCCTCCCCAGCTTGTGAGCACCTTGCTCCCACAAGGGAGCCTGGGCAGGGTCACGGAAGGGTGCCCAGCAGGACAGGATCCTTTATGATGTCCAACAGAAGACCAGTCAGGATGGATGTGGTGGAGCTTTTGAAGCCAGATGAACACCCAGCAGTTCCCCATCACTGTGGGCAACCCATCATGATTCCCATATCCTCACCCCAGCCTGAAGGACCTTGCAGGGAAGAGGAATGGTGTGGGCCAGATGAACAGCTATCATGGCTGTGACCATGGGGATCTTTCTTCTTGTCCCTTGGACAGGAGCCAGTCACCAGCTCATAAAGGAGCAAGCGCAGCAGGGTACCAAAGGCTGTGACTGGAATCCCTGGCAGTCCAGGGTGTCTTTCAGACCCTGACAGGGCCTGGCACTTGCATGTTCAAAGCTGTTACTTGGCAAACTTACAAGACTGAGCAGCAGGTGGGGACTGTGGTGATACCTTCACTGTAGGTATTGACATTTTGGCAATTTCAATGACTGCAGTGAAGTGTTGAAAGCCCCAAAGCAACTGAGATCCTATTTTTCCCTAGCAGTTGCTTGTTGATATTGAGAATGGGTGTGGAAATACAGTAGCAATGGTGGAAAATGTTGATGGCTTCATTGTGTGCGAGAGGTGTGGTCCCATGGGGATGAGAGGCACAGTCTGTGGGTTACTGCTCCCTCCCATCATCCCCAGGGCAGAGAGCATGGGGCTGAGTGTCTGCCCTGCTCTGGGTTTGTGTATCTCCCTAACAGAGGAGGACAACCCTGGGCAGGCTCTATCTACCCCCTAGGCTGCAGTGGGCTGCACAGAATGCACAAGGGCATGAGCTGAGGCTGCTACAACCTCTGGATCCTGCCAGCAAGTGGAAGCAGCACATGTGCGGCAGCAGCCTGCTGCAGCACAGAGGACAAAGGCACACGGGTATGGAGGCAGCTGGAGGGAAGCAAGGGCACAGCTTGCTGCATGGACAAGGGTGATGAAAATAAATCTCCACCTGTTTTGCTCTCTTTCTGTAGACTTATATAAAAGACAATAAGCAAAAAAAATATATACTCATATATATAAACAAACACACCCACATACTTCACACGCTTTTATATATCCTTTCTAAGAATAGTCTGGAAATTCTGTTCACAGTTTTCTGGAGCTTCCACAATCAAATCACGTAGGAAGGGGGTGGTATAAAGCTGTAGTCAGAAAGTAATTCACATTTTCAACTACTCTTTGATAAACTGAGTGGTGTTAACTTAAGGGCAAGGTAATACCTATTTGCCAAAGAACCAGTTGCAGAGGTGTTCTGAGAAGGTGGAGTCAGAGAGGAAAGTAATGGGAGATGCCCCTCTTCATACTGATGAAGAGGGATTGTTTCCTACCACAGTGCCTTTACTCTGTTTTTAAGAAGTAGCTGATGATGAAATAATGCTTCTGTGATCTGCACTAGTGTTCAAAGGCACCTTGAGGTTCTTGGAAAGTTTGTGCATTTAACTGGAGAAGTGTCCAGGGCAGCTTACAGGTAGAGAGGGTGGGTGCTGTATGCAGTCATCCCTTAGGACAGTGTCCCAGGGATTGCCCTGGCTCTGCAAATCCTCCAGGCCAGAACTAGAAATAGGCAGTCACAGTCCAGAGCAAAAGTAATCAAATTCTATATAAGCTGCCAAAAAAACCATCAGCCTGGGTTGCTTCAGAGAGCTGGCTGGTGTGAGAGCCCATGCAGGCAGTGCTGCTGCAAAAGCCTTGTGAAAAGTCATTCCTGGAAACAAAACACCCACTTGTGGTATTCCTGAAGGGGGACATCTCTGAAATAGCACTCCTGTTCCAAAGAAGCAGCCTTCTCTGGGGCCTGGAGAGGAGAACAAGGTGACCAGCTAAACCTCTGGTTTGTGTAAGGGCTGTGCAGGGCCGTACCAAGTCTGCACAGCACAGATCAGCATGGAAGTGCTGGTGCTGGGCACCATGGTCCTTGCTGAAGATTCCAATCAGGGTGCCAGCAATGGCAGACCACAGCCCCATCAATCTCATGCCAGAAGTCAAGCTAAGGGATGCCATGAAGACTCTGGCTCTTGTCCACAGTGCCCAGCAATGCACTTGGTATGGATGTTCCTGGAGCAGGGGAACCCTCGTGGAACAGCCACAGGTGCTACTGCAAACCCAAATGTGGGTTTGTGGTTTTGGAGGTGAGCTAGAGGTTCATTCCCAGTGAAGGCCACTCTTTGGCCTGTGGTGAGCCCCTGGTTTTGCTTGAATAATGAGTGTTGCACTTGCAGTGGGAAGTGGCTTTATGTTGACTTTATGGGGTGAAATGTTGCAATCATTTTGAATTCCAGTTTCTAATTACTTGCCTTGTCCACCTCTTCCTCTAATACTGTAGGCATTTTCCTCCAACTAAGCTCTGACATTGCCCAGACGTTTGATGAGGTTGTGCAATGCCCAGGAAAGCCCCTTCTGGCCTATTTTTCGACCTGGACTCAGGGGACAGGACAGGGCTGCCAGCTCACCGGGGAACTTGCTATTGCTGTGATGCTCAGAGCTGTGCAGATCAAGCCAAGTTCTCCCCCATGACAGTGAGGATAAAAAAGCTTGTCCTTTCCCCACACTGCCACAGGAAAAATGTGACAGAGGGCATTTGTCCAAGACCTTGTCACTCCAGTAACTCTTCTGTTAATTTTGTCTGTATTAACAGGTGGCTTTGCTCAGGATAAAAGCCCATTTCACGGAGGCTGGCACATGTAGGAGCAGCCCAGGCTGCAAGCAGAAGATGCCCATGCTCTTCCCTCTTCGTGGCAGGCAAACTCCACTGCCTCCATCCTGCACTGCCTCCCTTGCTGCAACCCAGCGGTGACAGCTCAGGAGCAACTTCAGTCCCACTCCTGCACCCGGCATTTTGTGAAAGAAACTGTCTCCTTTGATCTGCTGATCTTTGATCTTCTAATATAACTAAAGATCCTAAATGAATGCTGCTGTTGTGTGTGGCTCTGCCTCTATGACAGTGAGCCTGAGTTCCAGATATTCTTTTGTTCAGTGCACTGTTAAGATGCTCTAATAAGTGGAATTTTTTTGTGACTGGTTAAATAGCAACTGTGTGCGAAGAGCAGGGTTGATGGGAAGGTGACAGCAGTCCCTGTTGCAAGGATTTGACTAATTATAGAGTAGCAGCTCCTCTGCTGATGTGAATTGTCACAGCCCTGCTGGAAAGCACAAGCTATAAAAATTCACATCAGCTGAATGCTCTTCACATCAGCCAAGAATTCGCTGCAGCTTTGTCTCTCTAATATAAATATTTATGTGGATGGATCTGGCTCCATCTTGCGATTTGATAGTCTATGAAATACGGCTTCAGACCTCTTCCTCGCCTCTCTGCCTCATTATAGCTCTGACAGAAGGTATTATAAACAGCAGAGCTGATTTCCTGACATTTTTTTTTTTTTATTTGAGTCTTGATTCTGTGACAGTCAGACCATATTACTATTGACAACAATTAAAGTACGTGTGGTTTGCCTTTGTTATCCTTGTGGATACGGGATGCTCAGATCATTCTGAAGCACCAAGAGATCCAGAAAAGAACTAAGGCAATTATAACTATACATTTAATTTCAAGTTGAAGACTTCCCTATGTCTTTCTTATTGTCTTTAATAGAGTACACAAATCAACATGTATGTTTTTTAGGGCCCTAGATGCTTAAAGCCTGGATATTATAGTGGATATTTAAAGAAATATGAGAAAGAAGTGGACCACTGTTTTTTTCAGACATTTTCTGAAGGAGTGCTTGTGAGCATGGGTGATGCATGGTGGCACTGAGGAGGCAGCAGAGAAGTGGCATCACAGACCAAGTCAGCTGGAGGAGTTAGAAGCTGAAACTCCACCTCTTTTCACATCCGTAAGTCTGAAAATGTCTGCTCAGCACCATGGAGCTGCCCTGGGCTGTCAGGAGGAGCTGCTCTGTGCCCATGTCCCAGCCAAGGTGCAAATATGGCACCAACCTGGGCAACCTGGGAACTAACTCTTTCTGGTACCTTCATAATGCAGCTGGCACCCACTAACAGCATCAAGTATCTAATTAAATGCAGAAATGCTGAATAATAGCTCATATTACTTAAGGCAAACATGATAAATTTTATTCCCTCCTGTGCCAGAAGAGGATTTGAAAGCACATCTTCAAGAAGCCAGGGCAACCCCAGGACCCTGCTGTCAGATTGGGGATGTGCCTTCATGCTAAAGCTGACTGATGATGTCAAGAAGATGCCAGAGGACCAGAGCCAAAAGTGAACATCACTGGTGTGGTGATCCTTGAGCTCACATAGGCAATGAAGCCCTTATTCTTTCTTATTGCCTGGATGGCCCCATATGACAGCCTGCTAAGTCTTGTGATAAAGTGCAGAAGCAAGCTTGGAGAACAGGACTCAATGACCCTTCTCTCTCCTGGATAGGCACTTAGACTGGGTCTGGATGGAACTTGGCCTGGAAAGGCGAAGACTGAGAGGGGATGTCATTAATGTTTACAAATATTTGAAGGGTAGGTGTCAAGTAGAGGGGGCCAGTCTCTTTTCAGTGGTGCCCTGTGACAGGACAAGAGGTAATGGTAACAAGGTGAAACACAAGAAGTTCTACCTCAACATGACGAAAAACTTCACTATGAGAGTGACAGAGCCTGGAACAGGCTGCTCAGAGAGGTTGTGGAGTGTCCTTCTCTAGAAACTTTCACGACCTGCTTGGATGTGTTCCTGTGTGGCATGTCCTAGGTGTTCTTGTTCTGCCAGGGTGGTTGGACTAGATGATCTCCAGAGCTCCCTTCCAACCCGGACCATTCTATGAGTCTATGATGATTCTATGACCACTGATCATTTTGGGGCCCACCCTGAGACTCTGGGTTCTCATGTGCACTGGAGACAGGTCTGAGGGCACCCAACAAGGCGCACAGTTCTGCATTTCACCCTTAAAGGGTTCATGCCTGACCTGTAGGCACTGAAATTCTTAGTAAGAGTTGGCCCTAAGGAGAATGCATTTTACCTGTCACATATCATTCATGCCTTTAATAGGCTCCCATTTCAAAGAGAATTCATGAAAACAGGTGGCCTTGGGAAGGAACAAAATTTTAAGATGGAATCCATCGAGAAGTATTCTCAAGTGCAGAAAAGGACACCTCCAAAGAACAGAGGAATTAAAAGAAAGGAAACCAAGGTTTGTAGAAATATGATGTGTTACATTCAAAGGACCAAGGATGTGCATATAAATTCCCCGAAAAATTAAAGCTTTGGAAATTACAATGACATGCATTATTAAATATAAGTCAACACAAAGTATTGAGACAAAAACAGTGTACAATAGTTCAATTTATTAAAAAAAAAGCATGAAGGCTCTTTTGAGTCTGTATTTCCGTGTAATTTTAGAAGAGAAAATATATTTTCCCGTGAGAAAAAACACATTAATGATTCCTTCTTTTCAAAAGCAACCAGGAGAATGTGATGTGACAGGTATAAACATGTGTAATATCTAAGAAATCTAGCTTATAAGATTTCAAAGCAGTGACAACTCAAAACTCACAGTAGTAGAAAAATCACATTCCTAAGATGCTGAGAAATAATTGGTTTCATATTTAGATTTGAATTAAACTATAAAACCAGAGAAACTATTGAATCAAGAGTATCAGTGATTGTTAAAGACAGCTACCTTTTTTTCATATATGGACATTATAAATTCTACCTCCATGAGAGGGGAGAAGGCGGATGTTCTGGTGCGTAAGGTACTAGTTTGAAATCTAGGTTCAATTCTTTGTAGCTATCTTCTGTGACCCCAGACAAGTAATTAAGTTGCACAACCCAAGAAGCATTTCCTTACCAAAGTCCCATGACACTTCCAGTGAGAGACAGGGAGGAGTCAGGGACTCCTCATCTGGGCATTGGGCTCTTCATGCCTCAGTTTACTCTTTGTAAACAGGTATAATAGCATTTGCCTTCTCAAAAGTACAGTATCAGGTGCTCAGATGTGGTGACGATGGGAACTAAATTCCATACATATATGTTGAACATACTATACACTCTGCATGTATATGTATGCAAGACCCGGACATGAAAATGTGGGAGAACCCAAGGTAGTGGTGATTAAAGTGCTTGTAACACTTAGTCAAAAGGCTTTGATAAATACAGTCAAGTTGTTTAAGTGCTTTGCCCATGCTGTAAGGAAAATCTGTGTTTTAATAGCTGCGTGACATTAGCATCTTCCAAGCTCAGGAAGAGTGTTGTGCCATGGGCAAAGGCCTACCTTTGCTCCTTGGTAGTTCCCAAATTGGCTAACTGTCAGGAAAGCCAACTTCATGGAAACCAAGTGTACTCTTGATAGCTGTGATTTAATTTGAGAGGATCCTGCTGCTGTCACATCCCCAGCATCTTCAAGAGCCAAACCATCAGCCATTCGTTAGACAGCAACACTGATACATGCATCTTAAGGCACTGGTGGCTTCAGGTTGTTTTCAGCAGTGACAGCTCTGTAGGACCAGGACTGGAGCCACCACAACTCTCACAAGGTGACTGGTAATAAACAACCAAGGCTCTGCAGCATAGTCCCTTCCAGAAAATAGGGTATCAGTGGTTTTTTAGCCATTCAGATAAAATCAGTTAGGAATGGGGCAGATCTCAGGGGCTCATCTAATTCAGTCTCCTGCCCAGCTGCCCTTATAGCACTTCTGAACAGTTATTGAACATTTTCTTAAATAAATTCCAGGGATGGAGGTGCTTATATAGGAAGCTTAGTGTATGGCAGGGTGTTTGAAGTGCTGCAGAGAGCAAGAGATCAGGAGAGTGGCTAATTCATGCCCAGGGCCAAGAGGAGATCAACAAATTGAGCCCACATGGATATCCCAGTTGTTGACCTACAGCCACACATGACAGGTTAGAAGTTCATTAGTGCAGAGGAAAGGCTGGATCTAATCCATAATACAAAGTCTGGAAACATATCACACAAGGGCACTCAATATAAAACAGGACTGGGTCCTAGTTGCAGTCCTGCCAGTTAGCATTTGTAACCTTGAGCAGCTCACCTCTGCACTTCGGTTTCCACATCTGCAAACCAAGGCAAGTAGCATATGCCCACTTCAGTAAGGCCATTTGCCATCATACTGCAAAGAGCTAAGTGTCACTTAGCATCACTAGTGCTGTCTAATTCTGCTTTATCTTCAACAAGTATGGATGTGACAAGCTGAACTCCCAGACAAAAATCTTTTTTATATGCTGTATGCCTATATATGGTATATTTTGTATGCCCTGTATAATGGGACCAGGTGAAATGGCAGTCTCTGCTTAACACACTCTCACCCTTCAAAGGGTTTAAGCACAGCTTCCTTGTGCAGCATGAAATCTGTTGCAGCATCAACCACCAATCCCTCTGAGACCAAATACAGTCCCTGCCTCATCTTGTTAATAAATAGTAGAACATAGAAAGAGCTTCATGCGGTTTAACCTCCTCACCAATAAAACAACCTGCACAATTTTACTGGTAAAACATTTGCCACTACCTAGGTCACTGTCAGGTACAAAATGCTTTTCTCCCTGAATTAAAATTGCAATGTATTATGCAAAGCAGTTCAGCAATAGAGAAAGAGTTAGAAGCCTGCAAGAAATATAAATAGACCCCCACACAGCATATACATGACTTTGCATTTTTTTTCTTCATGATCATAAAAGAACTGACCTGGCCAGTTGGGCTATCCAGGATTTAAATCCCTGTGATTAAATGACACAGGCATGACAAAACTGTTTTTGCATAATGGCTTTTTAGAAACCTGCAAAACACAGAGGACTTTTTCAAATGTTAGGACCTGTCTTCCTATCCCATGGCCTAATAACTCCACAGGAATGCCGTTCCACTGGAATATTGGATGCTTTATGGGCAAACACACATCTGGGAGGCTGTGGACCATTTATGGGCCTAGATATTTCCCCAACAGATATGAGATCCCCTTATGACAATTTAAGTCTTCTGACAATAGGTTTCTCATTTGTTGGTTACTTACATTGTGCCTGGGGGATTTCATGGGCTGCAGGTTGAAAACTGACAATTTATCTATAAGTTGACTTAATTCCATAGAAGGATTTCTTTGCCTTTGTCATGTTGCAACATTAAACACCATGAGCCACTCCAGACTGTGGGGAGGGGGGGAGTGGAGGATTAACTTGGGTGTTTATGGGGTGGTTATGGGAGGCTCCTTTACAGGTTTTCTTGTTCCAGGGATCTTCTGGGATGCCGGCCTGAGGGATCACAAGACCACAGAAGTATCCAGTGGGGACGATACTGAGCAGCCCCAGACTCACAACACCACTTTTGTATTAAGTCTTCCTACTTCCTGGGATTGTACCTGAGCTCTGTGGCCATGGGTACAATTCCCAGCTCCCCTTTAGATCAGCATCACTCCAGTCATGGCTGGCCACCTCTGCACCTCTCTTGTGACTTTGTCTTCTCAGCTGCCCTCTTTGCCTTTTGTCCTGGGCACTTTACCCCCAGCCTAGAGTAAGAGGACTCATCCCCAATCTGCATCTAGTCCCAGTTTAACTCTGTCTCCACAAACAAGCATGCAGTTAGAGTATTTTATGGGACCGAAAATGTGGTGTACTGTGCACCATCCCTCCACCCTCACCCCCTAGATTTTGTGCACTCTTGACCTGTGCTGTAAATTTAAGACAAGTACCAGGTTAGACGCCTGGCCTGGGACATGCCCTGCATATGAGGATGCTTTCCAAAACAGGAGCTAAATCAAATGGAGTTCTTGTCTGCAAAACTAGGATTGTTGTCCTGTTCTCCAGTTGGATTTATGCTGAGGCTGCCAGGCAGGAGGTGCAGCATGAATGTCCAGTGAGAGCTCATGGGCTTTGGCACAAGGGTGCAGTATGGATGAAACTTCAGGAAAGAACTTCTCTGGGCCTCTGGTCAAAAACATGTATTACAGCCAAACAGCTGGATGGGAGGCCATATGCTTTTGCCTGCTCTTCTCTCTGTCTCTCATATCCCTCTGTTCCTGCAACTTTTTTCACACAGCATATTTTGTAGAGTCCTAAATTGTGCAACACAGTAATTTGGGACTGCGCAAAGTTACTGGTCTTCAAGTCAGAATTGTATCTTGAAAAAATTTGCCCATGGACCCACATTCTACAAACCATAAGGCAGCTTAGGAGGCACCAGCCTGCAATATTTGGTTGTTGCATGATTTCCAGGAAACTGCTTCATGAACTAGATACCTTTGGGATTAGCCTGGTGCTCTAGTTGCCTATTACAAGTCCTTTCACTGAAGAATGTGATATAAAGCCTGATTTTAGAGACAGAAGTTTTCAGTCTAAGCTGTACATGCAGCATTGCACAAGAGGGTGTACAAGGGAAAGAAGCAAACATCATGTCAGACACTGATGCATCTTTTAATGGCCCTTTAGTTTGGAAGTTTTACCTCTGGTTTTGAAGTTTTTGCTCACAATCATCTCACAGACTTTATTGATTTTCTGTGATCTTTGGTCCTGTAAATATTAACTGCTGTCATTTTGTTTGATATACCTGTTGCTGCTCAAAGGTTCAAGTGCTATGAACCTTAACCTAAAAAACACATTGTGACTTTTGTTCAGTGAGAGTCAAGGAGCATGTTTTGTCTCCTGTGTGATATGAATCACAAGTGAAACCAGAAAACCTGTGGCTGGAGTTAGTTGTATAACAGCAGGGCTGAATTACACAAGTGCAAAGTCCTCTGATGAAGTCAAATAGGGGGCTTGTAAGTCAGGGGACACCACTAGCAAGGGCAGGATATTCAGCAGATTCTTACCAGATTTTGCTTACTGACTACTCAGATAGAGCTGCCAAACTGTCTCTTTCCCCTTCCTGTTACCGCAGGCTGTTTCAATCAAGGTAGAAAAGCAAGAAGCGGTTTTAGTTTTAAGGGTTTCATCTTGCTGGGCTATTGTTTTGCTGGGTGTTGTGTTTGCTGAGGGCAGCAGCTGGCCACGGGAAGGGGCAGAAATCAGCTGTGGCTCCTTGGAGAGGACTACTGCTTGCCATTGAACCACATCCAGCCTGATCATTCCCCACCACTGCAAACTCTCTCTGGAGGTACTGTCAGGTCAGGTTTGTCTAAGTCCCGTGAGAGGCTGCTTCTCCTGGTGCACCCCAAGGCAGCACTCCCTGCGGTCATGTTGGGTTCTGGGACTCACTCTGGGGGACAGCCTGGACACTAATGAATCCCTCACCACCCCATTGTACCCTGGGGCCAGAGCCATGGCACTGAGCTCTGCTCCAGGGCATGGGGACAAATCAAGCGGTGCCTGTGGTGAACTGAGCACCTGCAGTGGAAGCAGAAGTGATGAACACAGTGGTGGGAGCATAGGAGAAACCTCTTGCTCCCAAGTCACTGTCCTGCTCAGGCTACAACCATAGCGACCCAAGGATTTGTGTGACAGCTGCAAGGGAAAGCCCTTTTTGCAGGGAGCGTTCAAAACAGAATTTGCTTTCATATCACATCAACATGGGTTTCCACAATGCTACAGCACTTCCTTCCATGCTGTACCATGTGTGACCAGACAGAAGCCCACCCAGCTCTGTCTTCAGGTTATGGGGATGCAGGTTCTTGCTGCTGGGCCTGGCAGTGTCTGTCTTGGGTTTTCCTTGGGATGAAGTGCCTGGAGGCTTTTGTCTCCCCTTTGACACCTCCTGCTGCTGTTTGATGCTCAGGGCTTCTTTTTTAAGCAGAAACAATCCAAATGAGTATGTCACAGTTAAGGTGATTCAGAACTCAAGTACACATTCCTCTAGGTTTTAAAAGGAAACTATAATCTGATTTTTGAAGCCTGAGCAGCCACACTGTACAGTCCAGACATGCCTGAGTAACTTTTAATAACCTTCTGTGGAGGTTAAGGCAACTTCATTTAAAGTTATTTCTTTCAGGATATGAAAACTAAAATTATCCCGGCCCAACAGAAGTGAAAGCACCGAGCCAGGAGAACCAAAGCAATTTTCCCTGCAGTAGAGCCATTGCACAGCCCTGTGAGCTGAGGGACTGATTCTTTGCAAGCACCAACCTATGAAACACAATGACCCAGGGATGATCCTGGCAGCCCACACTGCCCACCAGCCGTCACACACCCCCACATCACCATGGGTCAGGGACCCTGTGGACCTCTATATGCTTCCATGCACATTCCCATCTTTCTCCCTGACTTGTGCCAAAGGGAGCAAGGAAAAGCCTCCATTGGGTGTTGGGAGAGGTCACTGCCTTAGCCTCACTGTGTCTCTACATAGAAACAAAAATGTCTGGGTTGGAAGGACCTCTAGAGGTCATCCAGTTCAACACTCCCCCCCCACCACCCCCCCCCCCTCCATCCACGT
>JANHGN010020130.1:5672-17791 GCA_024605025.1 Megaceryle maxima
ACAAAACAAAACACGATTTATTGTTATTTAAAAGAAATATATATAAAAACACTCCGCGTAAAAAAAAAAAGGTTTATAATCAGTCCTTAAAACTTTAAGTATATTCTTCCAGTACATAAATAGTTGGGTTTAAGTAATTGAAATCTACATGTACATTATCTTCCAGGCACAAATTTTCTCCCTCATTTAGAACATGGATGATTTTGACACACTAATTGATTCCTTATAAGTTGCAATTGGGTTTTTTTATTTGGAAAAAATGAAAGACATAATTTGTTAGTAAAAATCTCAGTAAAAATGAAATTAAAGTGAATATAAATTAAATTTAATACATTAAGTGTTCACTTTGTAAATAACATTTTAAAATTTACTGGGACTAGAGGATCAGGTCATGAGTTTTATATTTTTATTATGGTTTTCTTTCAAGATTATTATAATTCCTTTTTCTAGTTGCTTGCTTTCAGGGCATCTTCAGTACGATTGGGTGAGGAAAACAAAGGAATAAGCCTTATCAGTTATTTAAGCTGATATCTTGCACTACCACTGAAGAGATATTTTGATGATGCAGTTTTCATTACTAAAATGCTATAGCATAATAAATTAATTCAATGTTGTGCACTTATCTATTAGACACATTACTACAGAAAAATAAAAACGTTAATTATTCATTATCATCTCTCTGATTATTTGTTGTGGCTGATAATTACATTGAATGTATTTTATATCAGTAATAACCTTCTGTCTACATTTACAACGTATCATATCTGGGGGGCTTGTCAAGCTTTTTCCCAAAGCCTTTTCTTTATTAAGACACAGACCTCATGAGTACATAACCTTTATGTTGAAGGCTGATTTTCCTCTTTCATATAAAGAACAAATATTATAGATTAATTAATCCAATGTGATTATAATTTAATCACCCTTCTTCTGCAGTCACAAGGGACTTTGTTATTATTCAGCACCTCATTCATATTGTTATGGTGAATAAATGCAGTCATAAAAATATTTGTGTATCAATTCATACAACTAAACAAAACTCAGTATCAGTAAACAAAACCCACTATTTTTCTTTCATCACAGAAGCTTTGTGATCTCACGGGTCTTACTTTCCACCTCTTAAGCATTTGTGTTTCTGCAATATTTTTTTTGTAGATCCTCCATTTCCAAACAATAATTAACTTGACTTTTTCAAAGAGGCTAACCCAAAATTGAAGTGTGGACCATGTGAACACCTGACCAAATGCTGCTTGCCCCAGCCTGTTTTTAAAACAATGACTTATCCATTCCACTCATGTCTAGCCTATTGCATTTGATTTTATTGTCAGGGAAAATTACTTATTAATCTAACTTCCCTAACATTTGCTTTTATGTCATTTCCTTAAAGTGTAGTCTGGACCGTATTCTTATCACCATGGAAATCTTTTTGGATTATTTCTATCTCAAATTCTATAAGCTCTTTCAAAGCTGAATCCTCTCAACATTTATTTTAGAAGGACAAGGAAAAAAAAAAAATTCTTTCTTTTCGTGAGACCTTTGAACAAAGTGTAATTTGAAAGTGTGAATGAAACTACTGTTTAATAAAAAATGAACATCTGAGCTACTTGGCCTTGGGACAATGTTGTTTAATTAAATTAATCAATTTTAATTTTTTACTGAACTTTGAGAAACTAAGGTAATAATTCACAAATGCACTAGATGGAAGCAAAACTTATGAGAGATATAACTCTAACTTCTGTTGCATCTAGGGAATCTTAGTAAGTGCACTGTTCAGACATCACAATGCCACTGCAATTACATATAAAAAATACATAAACCCACTGTTTAGAAGGCAAATAGAAAGTGTTAAAATAAATAATACTGGTCCAAATTGGTGGATCAATAAAAATTCAGCCAATTCAGAAGGAGGTTAAGTGCACAAGAAATGCAAAAACAACTGCAATGATTTTATGGATATGACACGAAGAAAATCTTGGATCTATGCAAGGCATTCGTAGTGGCCTTATGGCTGGTTAATGATCACAATCAAGTATTTTTAAAGGAAATAAAAAATCTTCATTAGACCATGTGAGTTTTCAAATCTACTTTTCCTTCATTTCAAAACTATAGTTTGCCATCCTGAAGTTCCCATTTACAGTTTTATCTTGCACTGCCATGAAATTCCAGGAAACTGTGGATGTGAGAAATGCATATTTTAAAAAATGTACTGCCTACTTTCTTCAGAAAAAAAAAAAAAAAATGTAGGAAAGCCAGGGTAAGGTTGGTTACTTTAAGGATTGTTGAATTAGGTAGCCCAGCTGGGATGAGGCTGCTGCAGCTCCATGCTCAGGCTTGTTCCTCCTCAAACCACCTTGATCCTACATGCTGCCTCACAGACAAAGCTTTATTTTCCTTTATTTTTTTTTTTCCTATGGCACTGAAGTTCTTTAAGCCAGTGAAAGGAACTTATAGGCAAAGAAACAGATAATAATTTCCATATGGTGGAGTTTCCTAGGCACAAATTGATTTTTGCTCTGGTTTTCTTCTCTGCTAGTGGGATTCAAGTGTCAAGGAGGTAGGACATGAACTGACCATTTAAAACTCGGGTAAAGAACATTGCAATTGGAACAGCTGTGGTTTGGGACTTTCCAAGTTTTTCACTGCCTTAATATGGAAGTTACATGGGTGGTCCTCCTTCTTCTGCTCTATCCCAAGCACTGGGATCAGCCAAGAAGCGTTTCTCCTATTACATCTGAGGTTTTAGACACACATTGCCAGATTAGATGAGCAGTTTTTGCATAACCAGTTACACAGGTATCCTAAATACCAAACAATAACTTCAGCTAAACTAAAGTGATCTCAGATAATGTACAATATGCAAAAATTATGTTTACAAAACCCTTCTAGACGTCATCAGAAATGAATGACAAACCTAGATGGGAGAGAAGCCAAGTTGGAAAGATCAGAAGATAACATCAGTGGAAAAGTAAGATTACCATGTTCAAGTGTTGTATAGACAAGATTTCCTTTACATGAATGTATTGCTGAAGACAGAGGTTGACATCTACTGTGAGATCTCTGTAGTGACATTTCTCTGTGGTATTTTGCAACATATGTTAGAATATTGGTTTTGAACACTGAGTGCAAAAGTATGTCCTTGAACTAGTACTTCAATTGGTGTATATAGAATTGCAGTAAGCACCATCCTTCTCATGGCCTTTTATGTGTCTTTTAATGTTTGCTTTTTACACGTCTTTTTAACATGAATAATAATCACCATTTACGAACTACAGGACCCACATCTGGTGAACATCTCATGAAGTTCACCAGCTACTTTTTAACACAGATTGTAAAGCCTTATATCCTAAGCTTGGCTATCAACTCCAAAACTAATCTAAAATCACAACAGATTTGAGAATTCAGCAGCTCAGCATAAACTATATAATTTGTTCTGTTATTATTTTTACACACTGTTTATCTGAGCAGAAATCATGGCTATTTATGTAACATGAACATTAAAATAACAACTTCATATTCCACCTGCAATTGTCCTACACAGTTCTGCAAACAGAGTAAGAAAAATTTCTCCACCTCAGAGACTTCATGTACTAGATATGACAATCTAGTTAGTGGGTTCTCTCAAACTCTTTCTCTAATATCTAATCCATAACATAAACACAAAGTTTCTACACCCAAAAACAAAAAACAAACAAAAAAAAAAAAAAAAGAAAGAAAGAAAAAAAAATTCAAAGACAAATCTGGACACTCAAATTCCAGTGCAAGTTGTTGGGGTTTTTTTTGCTAAATTATCTCACCTTGAATAGAAATTCAGATGAAGAGTGAAAACCACTTTGGTCCAAGTACCAGGAGAAATGGATCTGTCCATGAAATTGAGAGCTGTGAATGCACAAGCCCAGGAAAGTACCTTATGTGTGGGAAAATGAAAACCACATCTGACACAAACACAGCATAACTCTAACATCATTCTTCATGCCCTTCCCTTTCCTTCTATTTTTCAGATGCATCCACTGACACACGTGTTTAGGATGCAGATTGTACACGATTTGGAGTAAATTCGATGAAACTGCATCACAAGCTTTAGTTTGTGAATCAGTAGTTTTATGCTGAATAGTAGTTTTACTGTTCATAAAATTAAGAGGCTATTTACTGACAGTAATCAGAGGGTTTTTTTTTGCTTTAATTTATACTACAGTGGTACAGAAGGCTCCTAGTGCTATGTGAGGGCACCATGGTGGAGAAATCTGGATTCAGATGCTTTTTTTTTTTCTTAATCAGTAGCATCATTGCCTGCTTTACCATCCAAGTGCTGACCCAGCCCAGGCTCATTTAATGTCTGCAACCTGACAAGATCAGAGCTTGGGGAGATATGGCTGTAAAGAATGTTGTGTGGTTTTTCAAGTATAGTTTCTTTTAAATCACCAGCATGGGAACTATTTGCTGGTGAACATGTTTCCACAGTTCTTCCCCTTTCAACATAAAAGGAAAGCTATTGTGATGGTACAAAAGTGAGGTCCCCATGAACACAAGTGGTGGCCATTGTAATAACAGTGTTTCGCAGTTACAGAGCCTTTCATCTAAGGATTTCAAATTCCTTGCAAAGATTGATTAATTAAGGTTCACGGTGAGAGTTCTGTGAATCATCAAACCACAAGCATTTCACACCTCACTGACTTGCAACTCAGAGAAGCTCATGATGAACAGGAGCTAAGTTCCATGAGACTTGAGGGAACCTAGATCAACTCCAGTGGGTTGGTGCTCAAGTCATTTTTAAGATGTGTAAATTTAAAGGGAAGCCAGGTGAACAATCCAGAGTGCTTTGTTAAGAAGCACAGCGAGTGATCCTTGGGAAAAAACTGCTCCTAGATATGGAAACCGCTGCACTCTTGAAGTTGGCAAAGCGCTAGCAAAAGCAGTAGTGCAATCTCATTGAGAAGAATCATTAAATTCTGTTAAAAAAGCTTAGTCTTGTTTAACTGGTACTTATTTGACATCAATGTGAAGTTGAATGTCACTTCTCTTTTTTTGCAGCACTTGTAGCCATTGTCCTTGACTCAAAGCAGTATCAGAGCAAAGAAGACCTTAGTAATGGGCCAGTTTCTCTCCTGCACATTGAATGACTTGCACAGCACCTGAGGCCTCCCAGTAGCTCTCCCATTAGCCCATTCCTTCCCACTGGCACCATTCCATCACCTGTCTGCTTATGCACCTCTCTGGAAGCTATTAATTTCATTTTCAAGAACATTTATAGGACTATAACTACAGACATTTAAAATCCTGATTAGTATTTTCTGTTTTAAGCTCTATTGTAAAATATTCCTTGGTCTGTACAGCTTATAAAAAATGTTTTATATGTAAGAATGTAGGCGCCTATTTTTTTAGTTAAAAATAATGATTTGGTTAGTCATATTTTACAGTTGTTAATTACCCTACAAATGCCATAACCTGTCTGAATGGTAACTGCTCAGTAAAAGGTTTTGTTTTCTTTAAGAGATGCTAAGTAGTGCAATATAATGCTACAAGTGCCAGGCCAGTATATTAAAAAAATTAAATGTAATATATATGTATTCACTTCTTTATTTCTTTCTTTTGTTGTTGACCAAGAAAATCCATTACATTTGAAAGTAAAACTTTTCCTTCCCAACTCTGAGTTTTCTCTACTGTTTATTTGGATGTAAATTGAGCATAACTCCATGGAAACTGTGGTGTGTGAGGACCATTGGGCCTCTTGTTGATTTTCATGACAATACAGTGACCTGATGGAATACCAAAAGAATGGTAGCTACATGAAGTCTGTGTAACTACTTTGATTAAGATCTTTTCTGGCATATACCTGGCACTGTCACATACTTTGCATACATACACTGGAAACGTGTTTGGCTCCATATTACTCTACTGCAGAGTTGCAGAGAAATGCAAAACATGCTTTTTTAGCCATCACTTCATCTTTCTTTGTTTTAAACTCAATAAATGTGCTGAAATCTGTTGATGCTGATAGCACAGAGCAGATCATATCATGGCCACTCTACACTACTGTAGAATCTGGTTTCTCCCAGATGAAGCCAGCCTACATGGCCCCAAGTTAGCTTTCTGGTATCCTTTTGAGCCCACAAGCAAGATCCTATCCCTCCATACTCAGCCCCTTCCCTGTTAGCAGCTCAGATAATGTTCAGGAGGTAGCCACAGCCAGCTGGCTGAATCAATTGCTGTGACTACTCTTCTAGGTGCTATAGCATCAGTTCATCAGCTGAATAGAGAAATCAGGTTCAATTATCTTCAGTTAATTGAGGCAATATATCTTCACAGACAGAGAACTGGACAAAGGGGTCAGTGTTTCACCCCTATCCACAAATGGTCTACTGGTTGACCTCAGGCAAATCCTCTCACTCTCCAGTGGTCCAGCTTGCCAACATGAAGGCAGGAATTGTATCAGCTCCTTGTGTATAATTCACTAGAAGTTATAATGAAAAGCTCTAGATAGTATTATTTACATCAGGAACTCAAAAGGTAGGGAACTTTAACTGTCATAAAGACCTTTAGCAAATAATGCATTATGGGTGTGAGCTCTCCTATATTATTCCAGAATTCGGAAAAAAAAATATTTTAAAAATCATTTGCATTAAGAAGACTTGAGCAAGCAGTGATAATAATGAAACATACTGAAGTCATAAATTACTGTGTGAGTCACATAAGTGATTTTGAAGACATTAAGAAGTATAAAAGCAATGGCACAGGAAAAGAAAGTCTTAATAACAAGAAAAGGAGAAAAAAAAAAAAAAAAAATCAAACCACCTCTTTAGTTCAACACCCTAAATCCATTCCCCCTTTTTAACTATTAGGGGCTTCCTTCACTTCAAGACACTACAGAGTATACAGCAATAGGCTGTGTCACACAAAGCTTATGTATGTCCTGAATTAAGCCTTTTGGGAATCAGATGAAGGGCTTGGAAATGAAGTCTGAGCTCTCTGTAGAACAGCAGAAATAATTCAAATTTATTTTCTTATAGGACCAGAAGCCCAGAATAGCATTCTTGCTGAAAACTGCCATCAATAGTTACAGTTTGATGTGAAGGTGGTTCTCTTCCTGTTAGAAAGCAAACTACACCTAAGTTAGAAGTTGTCAGATATTTTTAAATAAAGAAAATACTTTAGGTGATTTTAAGGGAGTGAGGAAGTGTTCAGACTTTCAACAAAGATGTACTTGCTTCCTTTCATGATAGCTGGAGCAATACTGTCTTGTCAGGATTTCCAAGGCTGGGAAGGAGTTTCAATTCAAAAATGAAAGATAACTGCATTGCTTGTCTAGAAAAGCCAGTTAACTATCAATGAGCAAAACACCCTATTTTCACCAACATGCCTACAGACAGTGGCCATAGCCATGAGGCAGTGCTCACTCAGACAAGCAGGGGCTGAACAGAGTTGCATTGACATGTAGAAGGAAGATCCCACAAACACCTTGCCAGTACTGAAGAGTCAGTACAGCTTTAACATGTGCATTGTCAAATGCAACACCATTCTGATGCTAGCAGTTTGGCCAGCTCTCAATCTAGCTGAAGTTAAGTTTATTGTCATTGACTCCAATAGAGCGTATTTCAGCCCTTCTTATTTGGTTCCATTTGATATATACAGGCAGGATCGCTCATTAAAGACTGGGTCTTATAGGTGAAGAAAGGTGGATGATGCCTTACAGTTACCTCTCTCATGTAGAAAAACACCTGCATTTACTAAATAGACCAAATTCTTCACTGGTTTAGCACCCGTCGGTCTCGTGACATTATATCATGGGCCAGTTTACTCTTGCTCAATTTAGTCAAATTCTGCTTCATGGGAAGGAATGTTATTCACCTCGTTGTGAGCTACTCAGGTCTTCAGTGTTTATGGGAGGCTGTTTCAAAGGGAAGACTGTTTTCAAGATGTTCTCAGTTTTATTTTCATACTGGTTTTATTCCCACTGACAGTGCCTTGCAGGAACACATTGGCACAAGGCATACGAGAAGGCATCTCCAGTGTCTGTGGTGTATGAAAAACCTGTAAAACAAAAGCATTTTTTCCTGTCTACCTTCTTTCCCAAAATTTCAGTGAAAACCAGAAATCAAACTTCTTTTGTTTAAATTTTTCTCCTTTGTTCTATTTCTTGTTTGCATGCATTGTCACACTTCTTACTGCCTTAAACAGGATTTTTACCTCCAAACAGACTGTAGAAAAAGATCCAATATTATAAATGTCTCTTAAGACAGAAGGCCATTCTGGGAACCATAAAACTCTTAAAAGTAGCCCTACCCAGTAAACTCAGTAATTTTCCAAGGAGATTGCAAATAGTCTTTATGCCATGAATTCAAAACATTCATGAACTCCAGCTCTACTTATCCCCAGCAGACACCAGGAAGGTTGGCCGCCCCAGCATTACGCCCTAATGTTATTCAGAGCCTTTAAAACATCAGAATGTGTCTTAACAAGAGCTCCTCTCCAGCTCAGGTAACAAACAGGTCCTTCAAACTTGTTGAGGAGCAACCGCATTTGTATTATTCGCACCACTGTAAGTAAGCATCATTGGCAAACATGGAGGAAACAGGATATTTTGCATTATTGAGGCAGAAGACAAAGGGATTGTTGATCATAGTAAGAAAATCATGCATGTATGAATGATTACTTTGTCTATATTTCCTCTTAGGCAATAGCTGATGCAGAGACAATCAGATATTTGCAAGATACAAGGCAGATATTCAATTTAATTAAAATAAATATTCCCAAAAATATATCAAAAGCCAAGCAAGGTCCCCATTCAGATAGATAGCTGTATTCCTTTGTTAATAAGGTCTATGATTTAGAGCCTCAGAAGAGGGAATTAACTTCTTATCACAGGATAATTTTTTTTTCTACTTACTGCTATCAAATATGAGAAATTCTCTAAGGTGACAGAATTCAGAATTTTGGAAATGAGGTATTTGGGATGTTTGCTGAAAACAAACCTTATTAAAAATAATCAATGGATGGTGGCTCTAATGATTTAAAGAAGACATTTCCAACACTGTTTTTCTGGATAATGTTGTCCCCAGTTTTCAGCCCTTGGAACTGTTGTGCTGCAGGGGCTCCTGGCTGGTCCCACCACCTCCTTGGTCCCCAGACCAGGCTGCAGACTGTGTTGAAGTTACTTATATAGCTAAGAAGTTATTTATATAAATAAATTATAAGGAGACACCCTTTGTGGCCGTGACATTGGACAGAAATATTCTGGCAGAGACTAGTGATAAATTTGTACTATTAAATGAATATTTCCTCAGCACAGATGCCACTTTCCTAAGCAGAAAACCCAGAAAAAAAAATAAATCCCAGCTCTGCGGGGTCAAACCCATGGCTGGTGCAAGTCAAAATAGTCCCTGGGCTGCAAATGGAGTTTACATGCCATTTACACCAGATGAGAGCCTGACTTTACAAAGCAACAGCTGGAGGCTAAATGATATTCTTGAAAGTTGCAAAACCTTGGATTATGAAATCTTTTCTCAATATATTTCCATTTCAACTCCTTCCAGTATCATTTGCTCACAGCAGTCTGAATGCAGAAGAAACATCTATTTCATTATCTCAAATAGCTTATAAATGCTTTTTAAAAATTCCATTATTTGCACAGTGTAAGGACCCCAATACACCCTAACAACTGTTTGACCTGAATATATTAAAAATATTGTAATGTTTTGTTACATATCCCAAGGTTAAAAAAAAAAAAAAAAAAAGAAAAAAAAATCAGGCTATGGCTTATTAGTTTTCTCTTCCTTGCTTCTTATAAAGGTTTATTTGACAGAGCATAAGATAGTGGTAAAATCCTAAGGTAAAGGTTAAACTCTGTTTTATTATGTTTACAGGATTTAAAGGGTAAATCAGGAAGTGCTTATTTAACATCAAGTGAAAGTGGTGGATTAGTAACCAGACCGAGACTTAAAAGCATCCTTAATCCTTAAAATCTCTGAGGGTGAAAGGTCACTCTTTAACACCAGGTTGTGTAAAGAATGAAGCAGACAGAAGCTTCTGTTTCATCATTGCCCAGTTAATCCACTGAGGAAATGAGCAGCATTGGTTTTTGCTAGGTAAACTCCTCCTAAAACCAAGGAAACAGAGGAAAGCCTGAACAGGAAATAATTAAAGTAGGTTTATTCCATGAACACAGCAGAAGCAGTGCAGGAGATATTTTTACCTGTTTTAAAAATGACACTTCTATGACTATTAATTGTCTATCTTGATTACATTTTCATCACTCCTTATTTTCATTATTCTGTTAAGGATTAAATTAATGCTCAGTATTTTATTTGGAGAGAAATGCAGAACAAGACAAACATTTTCAGAAGCACAATGGGTCACCTCCAATAGACACTTTTTAATGTTCTGTATCCTATGGTATCTTGTGACTAGAGAACACAAATTGTGCTCATAAATGCCCTATCTCTTTTAAACTTATGAGTTCTGGAAAAAAATACGAAAAGCAGCTCTTTTGTTGTGTTACCACAGTGATGAGTGTCAAAGAAATAAGTGCAGGGGAATATAGTTTGCAACATTTCTCCTCTTTTATTCTGTAATCTTTACCAAGTGGTAGGAGGCAAGCATCCACTAGCTATTTCAGCTGAGATTAAAATGGGGTTTGAAGGTTCCAGTAGCTGGAATAAAACATAGCTCAACAAAGCTTTTCTCCGCAAACGCAATATAAAGTATAGTATGCTATAGAAAATGTTTAGAGCCAAATAGTTAGTAAATATACCCACTTCTTGTATAGACAAATCTTAACTTTTTTTTTTTGGAACAATCAATATGAAAAGACAAAGCTCTCACATATTTCAGCTACTAGGGAAAAGAGTACTTTCAATACTAGCAGCCTTTCAATATTTATATTGAGCTTGCCTTTATTAAATCACTGGTGAAAAATAAGAGGATTCACCCAAGCTGCAGTTTCATCATATAAAACAGCACAGACATTTATCTTATAAAATTGCAGAAGTGTAGCTCCATGCAGACTGATGAAGCTGAGCTGCATTTGGCATTAGGATCTGATTTTCTAGCCTAAGGTGTTTATGACGCATACAGTTGCTAATAGCTTATGCAGTTCATTTTTTACAAAATCTGTGTTTTAAGCATAATGCTTAGTACTTCTGAAATATTACTTTTCTTTTTTAAAAATTGCAGAGGTAATAAGGTGAATTATAAAGAGCGCTTAGCTGCACACTTTTCAGATCTGCCTCAAATTTTTCACAGTATTCATGCCTACCTTTCCTACCTTTGTGGTTCCATTTTATCAAAACATTTTCCTAATTAAGCAAAAATAAAAGCACGAAACAACATTTTGTAAACTGAAATGAATGTTTGCATTCCTTGGAGTTACTTTCCAACAGATATGCATGCTCAGAACATCATCACAGAGCTGAAAGAGCTCTTCCAGAATCAGAGGAATTAGATGTAAAAGACAATATTCTTTAATGCAAATAAAGGGATCTAAAAGCTCATATAGCATTTCTTCTATCTCTTTGGATATTTTTAGCTTGATTTCCTAGAAAGTAAGGTTTGTGATTCAATCATCTGCCTTCACTCTTTCTTATAATTTTCAACCCAATGGCCACTTCTGAATGTATCTGACAAATTCACAGTAATCCAAAGTTTCCAATAAGGTTCCTACAAATTTCATTAACATAAATCACTCCACAGAGGGCAAAGATGCTTAATTTACCCAACTCGCAGAAAAGTCGAATCAAATGATTTATAGATTTCACAGTGGGGAAAAACCTCTGAAATGCCTTGATTATTAGGAAAAATTCAAAGCAAAGGTGGCAACCATAAATGTATAGGAAAGCAAGATTCATTATTTCTGAAGCTTGTAAAACTGTCTATTTTGTTTGCTGAGATACTACAGCTTCCTGACCCATCAACACACATACATATTCAGTAGTACTACTACACAGTATAGATGGACAAATCAACATGATAGTTAAACTGGACTAATTACAGGCATCAAGAACTGTTAGCTGTTTCTAGGTGTCTGATAATTTTCTAGGTGAACGATAATTGATAGTTTCGAAGATTCTGTTTCAAAAGCTATATTTGAAGAAAATTACTTATATACTAAAAAGTATTTAATTAAAAAAAAG
>JANHGN010020130.1:20303-43171 GCA_024605025.1 Megaceryle maxima
AATCTTATATCCTTTTTTTAAAAAAAAATCTCCCACACTATTCAAACTCTTTAATTTTGGTTGTCTTAATGTATTTTTCATGTAAGTCATAAAGTATGATTTTTATGTTTATTATGGCTTACACACAAAATCATATCCAAAAAGCTTTATAGGTACTAAAGTATGACATCCCTTACTCCACCACACCCTCTAAGTGAGAACAATAATTCACTCATAAAGATTGATAGCTGGCATTTCTCTTGAAGTTGTCCAATGATTGCATGAGAATTAAAATAAAATTATCTTCTCACCAAAGGAGTTAGTTATCCCTGCAGGCCAGGGCTGAGGTGGAGTTATGATGAATCATGAATTGGGAGGATCTCTAGCTTTCAATGAAATTAGTAACTTCCTTGCAAATTAATTTAATTACACCTAACAAAAAATCTCTGTTCACAAAACATGCACCTTTGGAGGTCTAAAAATAGAAGATGCATTATTCAGGTCAACAGAAATTTCCATATTTTCCTCTCCCTACACATAGTTGCATACTGTCTTGGATGGATGGTTGGATGGATGAAGAAATGTTTCTACAAGAGCTGACAGAGTTGTTGTTCAATGACTTCTAAACTGTAATCTGGTTTCTCAATAGGTATGAATTCATACAATGCCTTTAGCTTAAACAGAGCTACACTGAGTCACACTGACACAGGACCTAACCAAAAGTCTAGGCTTCTCCTAATAAAAAGAGTGAATTAGAAAAATTAAAACAATTTGGCTCCAAGCAATGTTTCTTATGGATAAGATTTATGAGAAAAATAACAACTACTGGAAATTTTAATTCAAAAATTCATTAGCAGTCCACTGTAATCACGGTCCTTTTCTTCTTTTTCCAGACAGCATAAAAGCCAAGTCTGCTTAAATGAAAAAAAATATCTCCTTTTCTGAACTCTGCATATGCAGCAAGCCTTGGCATCATCT
The DNA here is from genome assembly GCA_024605025.1 of Megaceryle maxima. Classification (NCBI taxonomy): domain Eukaryota; kingdom Metazoa; phylum Chordata; class Aves; order Coraciiformes; family Cerylidae; genus Megaceryle; species Megaceryle maxima. The sequence goes on from JANHGN010020130.1 coordinate 21,261, forward strand.
GCAGAGGAGGTTTCGAGCTCAAAAACTCCAGTGCCTCTTCTGTTTTAAAGCAAGTGTACACCTCCAGTATAACCTTCCCTTTGCTGAACTTCATCTCCAAGATGAGAGATACAACATGAGAGAGGTTGCACTGTTTTACTGGAAGCAGGTCATAGCTGCTATGACATTAGGAAAGACGTTGCCTTTCTCAACACCTAGGGTCGAAACCTTCATCAGCCATGAAGATCTCTTTATTGAGACTTTCTCTGAAGCTTGTTGTCATGGGCAGATTTGCTCTGAACTTTAGCCAAGCCTCACCTGTATGCCACCTTTGATTATATCAAACATGGTGTTATGACAGAGGACTAAGTTCAGTGCTAGGTAATGAGTTGTTAAGGATTCAATACCAAGAGATAGCTCATTTATTTCACCATATCTGATTCAGATTAAAAAACACTTGAGGAAGACTGGTGAGTTTTCATCACTCTGGACAAAGTTACAGATGGATAAGCTATGGAAGTACATGCTAAAATACAAACATTGTTGAGCATAATGTGCTTATAAAAATACAACTTTTCAGAAAAGGCACTATTTCTATCCTGTAATGCATCTGTGATTATCTGGAAAGCATTGAGAAGTACTTGCTCAAAAATATGGCTTATCTATAATTTAAACTGAAGGAGAGTTTCCTTTAGGCAACGCAGATATTGTGACACATGAATGAACAGCTCTGGCTGTGTCCAGTATTTTACCAACAGTACCAGAGCCTTTGCAGCATTTTCACCTTCCTTAAAATAGAAAAGGCTTTCATTTACAATACTCAGAGGAAAACAATCTTAGTTTTGTAAAGGTAGCCTTGCAGTTTTGTGCTAATCATTGGCAGATAAGGTCTTTTTCCTTCTCCTCCAGATGGGATGTCACGACATGCAGAGATGAGGAGGAGAGGTACAGAGCTTGGAGGGGGCAGTGTGGAGTCAGTCTGTGAGCACAAGGCTGAACTGTGAGATATAGCTGCAAAACCTCAGGAAACCCTTATCTTGTTCCAGAGCCAACTTTGCCTTAGAAGTAAACCATCCCCCTCACTTCATTACAAAGCACAGAAGACATGAAGCACTGGCAGTACTCAGAGGTAGCACCTAGGCAATTTAACAGCATCATCAAACTACAAGAGTTAGAATTTGATTTATAATGATGAGTAACCCAATAAAATGGTAAAGCAAGTCAATACGGAAGCTCAGAGACTTCTCCATTTTTTTTTACCTCCTAGTACTTTGATGATGCAGTCATCATAAAGCATTCCAGACATGTCATGCACATTGGAAACTATGGAACAACAAAATGTGTATCCTTGCAGAGATCAGGTCATTCTTCATTAGAGCTGCATAAACCTATTTACAAGGTCAGGGTTTTTTTTTTTTTGCGGTAACAATGAAAGAAGAGGGGAAAAAAAGCCACAAAATCCCAACCTCTTGATCACAGCATGTATGAAAACAGTTTCTAGCAAGAAGGATATTTTTCCATGGAAGTGGTAAATTTTCAGGTGGAACAAAAAAACCCCAAGAATTCAAATCCTTGTAAATTGACATTGCTATGCTGATTTATGCCCATTGAGAGTTGTCCCTTCATAATATGTTCCAGGTTGGAATTTTACTATGGAGAAATATGCACATTCTTCTAAAGCCAAGGAAAAATATGATCATTTAAAAGGATAGTTTCCATGTAGTTCTATTTTTTTGATCATTTTAGATACTTTCGGTTATGTCCTGCAATCATCCTATTTATGGGATCAAAAAGAAGTAACCCAGATATGGGAATAAAGTTAGTAAAGTCATTGGTCCAGACAGGACTCAGGCTGCTAAGTACATGATGATTGATATTGGACACATTTCTTTCTTGGCAGGGAGTTTTGGCTTTCAGCTACACTGTGCTGACATCAGGCACATTAGAAGTGAACCCAAATATCTGCTGAAATTCAGAGATGTTGAAACATTTTCAACTCTGAAGCCAAAGATATGTCAGCTGAGAAAGCTGAAGTCTACCTTTGACTTCTTTCATTCTAATTTGGGGAAGAAACTCTCAGCAAACTTGTCAAGTCTAAGCAAGCTCTTTTACAATCCACTTCTCTATTTTCTTGTGGCAGGAGTCCACCAGCAACAATCTTCATAAAAACAGCAGAAAGGTCAGCTGTTGCATGCATTTTCCAGCCCTGGATACAGTCCCAATGCACAAAAGTAGGTTCAGAACCCTAATCTATATTTCATTTTCTGTATTGGGCAAAGAAGACAAGTTTTAGGACCACCTTTTGCTGAGGTAAGTGATTTCCAGAGAGACAGTCTACTTGCTCAAGAGATGTATTACAGAACAGAAGCATACTTATTATCTTTAGACAATGTCTCCTCTCTTGCAGGGCTCTATAACTTCCTATTCTCACTTCAGTTAATAAATTTCCTGCTTTCAAGTTTCCCTCCTAGTGCCACTGTATTCAGGTGCTGATCAGACACCATCAATTGTCCACTGTGCCACAAGTTGTTTCAGGAGCCCCAGTTGAAAAAACATGGTAAATAACCTGGAAGATTTCAGACTAAGACTCCTCAAGTCTCAGTGTGCATGCTGCTTAACCAAAAACTGCATTCAAGTCCTAACTGGTTGCTCAGTTTGGTGTCTATGGTAACACAGATTGTTTAGTTTAATTATTTTACTCTTTGGTGTGCAGGTTGAGTGCAAGAGTTCTGCTGTTTTCCGTAACTTCAAATAGTACCAAGGTTTCAATAATTTGCTATTTCTATATATTTTGGAAAAATTGACCTATACAGCCTTTTAAGACACTATCTTTCAAAGACCCAACAAAAGAATTCCTTTATCCTTAGTGGACAGTTTCATATATGCTGAAACAATATAAAAACAAACTGCTTTCCCCTGACAATAGCACAGCATTGGTATGATTTTCATGTAGGTACTTTGTATTTTTATTATTGATTGTTCTTAACTTAATTAATCAGTTATACATTTATTGGCTTCACCTGTTTGCACTTTAATGTTATAATGTATCATCTGTTCAATTTTTTTTTTTTTTTTACTGCACCATGGTTTATATTTTAAATAGTAATTAAAGCAGGTTGAAAAAACAGTTACAGAACAAGTTCTAAATAATGAACATGCTGATTCAATTAAATTTGCAGATAAAAAATATTTTGGAGGAGAACCACATTACAAAATTTTTTTCCTCTGTATGAATGGGGTTTCAGATGTTCTGTCAAAGCTCACAGGCAGACACAGACAATAATACGACATCGCAGCCATATCTGGGCTAGCCTACAGTAACTCCTGGATATTCATTATGGTACCTCAGGGGCAAGACTCAGGTCTGCAGCAAGAGCTTACAAAATGTGTCCTTACAAAATGTTTCCTGTGCTGTATGCAGATGCACTGAGCTCCCACTTCCAATTTTACATAAACTGTGCATGCATGCAGGAATATCTCCTCTGGAAATAAAATACCACCAGATAAAATTACTCTTTGAGATAGATATATGAATAAAATTTCAAAAATAATATCTTTCTTTCAACTATTTAAATGTTTCACTGCTTAAACTTCTATCATTTTATTTTGTGGGTTTTTGTTTGTTTGCTTGTTTTGTGCTTATTTGCTTTGTTTTGTTTGTTTGTTTTTAAACCATCTCCATCAGAGAGGATATAAAGCTAAAAAAGAAAATTTGCAAGGTAAATTCTAAGAATATTGTACAATTTAAAAGACATTTATTTGTCTTTTACACAAAGAACCTTATACTGTACAAAGAGCAAGGAATAGCCAACACACCTTCACAGGGGTGTTAGCCCTCATTTAGAAGCTATTAAAACAGGAAAATGCAACTATTTGAAAAAGCAATTTAAAGGTTTCCCTCTAAGAATCTCATCCACAGATACTGGTAAGAGACAACATGTACAAGTACATATAGTGAGATAAGAGACAGTTTTGCTCACACTGTGAGAAGGGAAAGCTGAAAAAGAGAAGTATTTTGTGTGACAGTGGCATGAGAATGTTATTATTGTTCATGTACTTTATTTCCTTTTTAAAAATCATCAGAAGTTTTTGCTGCTTTTCTGAAAGCAAATTTATACCAGGAAAACAAATAATATTGACCCTATTGTCAGAAAATAAGCAGATATAAGCACATTTCATCTGATTTCTTTAGCTAGTGGAAATGTTTCAAGCTACGTGAAGAATAGAGATATGAATTAATATGAATTAAGATATTCTAAAAACAATGGGAAAAGAGGCACTGAAAGATAAGACATTGTTTAATTCATTGTGTAATCTGATAGTTTGTGTCATGTGATGTAGAAGCTAGATTTTGCAAGGTTAAGACAGCAGTACAAAAAAGCAGAACAAAATGAATATTATAAATAGTCTCTAATGATGACACCTACAAAGAATATCTAGAAGTGACTTATGAGGAAGGAGCTCTTAAGAGCTCACCTTTACTATGGAAGCTGAGCTGAAGCTCTAATGTAAATGTCTTCTAGCATGAATTTCTGAAGCACACACACATTTTCACTTTGTGCAGACACAGAATAGAAAGAGATTGCTGCAAACTCAGAAGTCCATTTTGCTGGAAGTTATGAGGTTTCCTAAAGACAGCTAAAACTGTTTAGAATATCTGAAGACTTACCTGGTAGGAGATATGTCTTGCACACATAATTCAATATCAATTAGCCTAAATGAGTTTTGGATGTTTGCATAACTCAGGGCAAAACCTGGATTTAAACTCTTATGTGTCACAGATATTGAGGCATGCGCAGCTATGACTCATCTTAACCAATTGGATACCAACTATTTCATAGCGGGAATGAGTGGCAAATAAATACCTTTTGATCAAAAAATACCTTTTGAGACCTTAGAAGTTTTCTGCAGAAAAGTTCAATTCCAATAAAGTGGCATTTCCCAGCAAAAAACAAGGAAATCTCCTGCCTCGCCTGCAGCCCAATCATTTCATATGAAAAAGTTACCAACAGAAGAGTGAGTAAATGTTAATGCTTAGCCTCAGGTCTTGATCAGCTCAGACTTGAATATGAGATGACAATTTGTCATAGAAAGTGAAACATTTCTGAAGTTATGAGTCATTATGCACACCTATCAGCCTCAAACACAGAATTAACTAACAGGAGACTTTCAAGAGCTGGTAATCTTACATTATAATTTTTTGTGTGTTTACATTTCATTCTTTTCCCCTTCTTTTCCATAACCACCATTTAGGATACAGCCTTTCGGAATGAAAAATGGGGCTTTTTTTATAAGAAAATACAAGCATGCTTTTTGTTGGTTGCCCTTCTGTAGAACAAAGAAATAATAGCAATAATATTGATATGAGTTAGATTTATCGATTATCTACTTATAAGTTACATGGCTATTAGTTCTGATATATAATCAGGCTGTCCCTTAAAACAAAATATGGTAAACAGATTAAAATAAAAACAACCCACATAATTAACTGATGTCAAATGCCAGGATACTAGGTCCTTTATAGCCAACAACTGAGCCTTATCAGCCTTCCTCATCATTGATCTATTGTCCATACCAAGAAGTAATGAATTGTAGAAAAACAAATTTATAGCTAGTTAAGATGTTTTCAGTGAAGAAAAAAGGGGTTTAAAAGAGCAGATTGTCTTAGTGCAGGATGTTGAGGGAAGCAGAATTAGCCATCCACTCCTGCCAGCCCGTGGAGTCAGAGCTCCAGAAGAGCAGGGGTGAGGGATCCTGCCACAAAACAGCAGCCCCTTGCTGCATCCCTCCCCAGCTCCCTCCATCCTAGCACCCCTCAAGCTCCCAAGAGGTGCAGTAGGAAGAAGCCCAATTTCATTTCTCTGTCTCCCCATGACTCCTTTAGCTGTTTGCTACCCCAGACATCTGCCTACTTTGTAGATACACAAAGCTGATCTGCAGAAGAGCTGATTTTTACCTCAGAGCATCTCTGTCCTGAATAGCAGATACGCTGAAATACAAAAGCAGACTAAAAGGATGATAGTATTCATATTTATCTACACACATATGACACACCCTTTCAGGCAGCCTACACATAGTAAATGTCTATATTAGCCCACAGTTGGTTCCTGCAGTATTTTTATATCTACTAATTGATACTGGTCAAAGATTAGATCGTTACATGGGCTTAAAGAAAATGTAGGATTGATTGAAAATATATAACTGAGCAGAAAATCTCTTTATGAAATCAATCGTGCACCAGCATCATTAGGCATCATTTCAACACAAAAGTAGTAATTATGTCTAGAACTTTCCATCTAACCTATTTTTCATAGAATTCTTCCTACGTTGTTCCTTTAGTCTAAGAGGATTCAAGGGAAAGGTGAAGCAGCAGAGGAATCAGAATAGCAAGACACACACACACACAGAGTTTAACAATTACTTCTTACCAATCACTCATCATCTCCATGAGATCTTGAAAAACTAGCTATTATAGCGATGGTGTTATGGAAGAAGAGGCACAGAAAACAATAAGCTGAACGTAAACTCTCCTGCAGCACATAAATTTTTGCCACTATTGTCTCACGTGCCCTATGGCCACAGATTCTCTTTTATCCAGATTAGGGGCTGCAGGGGAAGAAAATATCTTGTCTTTGCTCCTTGGTTTCTGCTAAACCATTTCACATTTCCCTCCTGTTCTCCCTCCTGCCATTCCCAGAGGGCAACCAGGGACCATATATAAATAAAGCAAGTCACAAATATGACCATAAATACTTCACCATGTAAATGTAATTTCTTTGGCCTTCATATAACAAAATGCTGTACATGTCAGACTGCTCATTCACACTCCAGCTTGCAACTAATCAGCACTAATCAGAGTGATCAGATTCACACTTCACTGAGCTTTCCCAGATTTATACTGCAGAGGACTTGGATTTCATCAGTCGGAGCAGCACATGTATGCTCATAAGCAGGGAATAGCCAGCCATATGGGGCTCTTCGGACAAAGAGCACTGCAAGTGTAAGGCAAACTTCAAAAAGAGAACAAATTGATTCCTGATGCCTTTTTTTTTTTCCTCAAACTAGTGAAGGATCCAGAAAATAAAGCAGTGACACTCTTCATCACTTTCACATGATAAGTGGAACAGCAACATGACATTACCTGATGTTACCATATATTCTATGTAAAAATTATTTGTTTTTGATAAATCTCTTGTAAGGCTTTGATCTTCAGGTCTCATGAGTCATATTACAGTGGAATTTACTGTATTTAATTTAGAAATCACTTGAAAAGGTCTACCCCATTCATTTCTCTCTGCACCTCTATGAAGGAGATTTCTAAATGAAGGAAGTAGAAACAAGTGAACTCTCTAGGATTTAATGCTATGTGATTATTTGTTCAATATTAAAAAAATAGATATATCAAAGTAGAAGGAAACAGTTTAAATTGCATTTCTTTAAGCAGCTATCAGATAAAAAAGAAAGATAGATGATTAGAGTTTTTAAAGGTTTTGAGTGGAGCTCAAAAGGAAATTGTTGGAAACGATGGCCCAGAAGCTTGTAGACTTCAGTAACTTTGTTAAAACGTGTTTTTCTTTGCTGTAGAAATCAACTGGCAGGCTCAGTCTCGGATGAGTCTCACTTCTATTCCAATTACTTATTCATCTAATCTATCCTGTAATAACCTAAAAAATGGGCATTTCAACTAAATACTTTTTGTAGGTAACAGAAAAAACAGTGTTGAAAGACAACTGATCACCACTTGTGTGTTGTCTCTAGTAGCTGAGCTAAAGAAAACTGACTCATGCAGGATGGTCATATTTTTGTGAGTCAGCTGAGATGAGTCTCTAGTTTTCTTTCTTCTTTTTTTTTAAAAAAAAAAAAGTGTACAACTAATTCAGAAGACTTCAGTTATGCAGATACGGTGTATAAATTCAGCCAAATTCTCTGAAAACTAGTAATGTTACCCACCAAGTACTACCTGTCAACTACCCATAATTTTATTATATTAAATACTGGAACTGGCTGAAGACTAAAGTTTGTGAAGAATCTCTACACTTGGGGAGAAGGAAGAATGTTGTACTTTCCTGGGAAGTGAAAGTAAGACTTCAGGATTGTCTGTTTTCAAAATGCTCTTTCACTTTGTTTCCAAGTTATGAACATAAATGCTAAAAGAATATTTGCTTTCATTATCAAAACTTTCCTTTAGAAAACTTAGATAAACAATATTTCATCATTATATCAGTGTTTAGTTCAATAAAGTAGGTGCTGAGAGAAAGGAGAGCACACTAGAAATTATTCATCTTCCTCTGAAATACAGGTCAAACACCCAGATAGCATAGAAGTGGGCAGCATTCCTGTACTTAACTAGAAATATCCCAAACCAGTATATGGATCCTGTAACTGGTATTTATTTAGATACGATGTGTTAACTTCCACCACCTACTCAATATGCTTTGGGTGATCCTTACATCTTTATTGAGGCATGATAACTATAAAATTGCCAATCTTCCTTCAAAAAGTTCAGGAGATATTACTGAACTTGTGAACTGCTTATTGTACTCATGTAAATCTCCAGCAGCGTTAACAGAGCTCTCAGATGTACTTAAGCAGAGGCAAATATATCAAACATTTACAATCAGATGTACAAGTCACAGCATCAGAGCTGTTTAATCACCACCACTGACCATTTACATTCTTCTAAAAGTTGCTATGGAAAGGAAGATGACATACTACATTTTTCATTTTGAGAGTGTGAATTTGATATTTCTTCTATTTGAGGTGGAAGAAAAAACAAAACAGAGAACCAGAATAAATGTCAAATTTCAGAAGTTACATCATCTGAACGCAGCTCTCTGCTTAAACAGAGAAAGAAATAAAAAAAAAGCAGTAAAAAAAAAAAAAGCTTAAGCTTTATTTTCTTACTAGTGATTAAATACCAAAGTGAAAGCAGCCATTTTTATAAAGTGGAGCATTTCTATTGCAAAACATTTAGCCATGGTGAAATGCTCACTTTCAGCATTTCTCTTTTAATTTAGAACCTGAAGCCACAGATGAATTTAACCTTCAGCAAATTAGCAACTTCCAATGGGAAAACAGACCATGAAATGAAGATGATCATCATTGCTATGGACACAAGTTATTAATTTTCCAAGGAAAACTGTCAATGACCTAATGGGATTGCTAAGGATTTACAGGAGATCAGGAGTGGGACACAATGAGACATGATGAGAACAGGACACATCCCTCTCACGCACACTTGAGCCCCAGGGGGAGCTAGGAGTAGACAGTTTCAGGCAAAAGCAAAAGAAATAACTTCAAGGTTGCCAGGAGACTATCCAGATATGCTGGTTATTTGGCAATTCATTAACAAATGGAGGTTAATTAGAAAAAGCAGGTGTTTTTTCCACATTGAAGCCACCCTATAGATACCACGCTGGCCCAAACCCAAGGGAGCATTTGCTCTTCAAGAGAGATACAATCCAGACCATCCATTCCCTATACCTATATCCTCTGCACAGGTCCTACCAGCTTGATAAGTCACCTTCCCAAAACCTAAAGGATCACCTCTACAGTCCTCAGCCCTCAGCAGTATCTCCTTCATCGTCCCTTCTCTGGCCAGAGCTATGCATCAGGGGTCACAGCAGTACCAGAAGCCACAGACCATCAGAGAGGAAAGGACACAAATCATAAACACCCATCTAAGTAACTTATGCCACATGCCATCTCCCAAAGAAATTCTCACCTCATAAACAGGTCAGTATGGTGTTAGACCCATCCATCCATTGGTCAGATTGACAGCTGCCTTAGTATCCTCAAGCTGGTCACATAATTATGTTTTAAAAGTTATGTGAGCAAATTACTAAAAGTAAGGAGACCTCTTTCATCATCAGAGTTATCAGGACTCCCTCCTGGATCATCATAACTCATTTCTGACAGCCCCTGGCAGAGACCCAGCCTCATCTGAATTAGCCACTAATAAAGCATCATCTACTCTCACCTTCTCCACACCACAGAAGTGGCTCTAGCTCTAGCTCTTTCTATATCAAACTAAACATGCTAATGATCCCCTGCTAATGATATCTGCCAATGACCCCTGGAGATATAAGCTAATGATATCTACTAATGAACTGCACCTTCTGCTTATTAAAGGCCAAAATCCACTAACTTTACTGTCCTTAGGTAGAGCCTCAGTCTATCTGCTCTCTCTGGTATTAGCAGAACAACATGCAGAAAAGCACTTTACCTAAGAAGGTAACAGACATGGCACCTGTAGGTTAACCAGAGGGCTAGCTTTTCCTACCTGTGGTGTTTTCAAGAGGCACCTTCCCACAGATGGAAAAGACAATCCTCAATTAACCCAGGGCATGAGAGGTCTCAGCTGAGTTGGTGCTCTATCACAGATGTCATGTGAGACATACTGAGATACCCCACTTCTACATCAACTTGGATTCTTCAGCTGCGGATAATACCTTGTCAAAAAAAAGCATGTTATTTTCTAATCAAAACCATATAGCGAAGGAAACACAGCACCTATGAGATGATGCAGATTTTTTTTCTGATAGAGCAGGTTTTTTAGCCTTTAGTATGATAAAGAGAACCCTTACAAATGATGGCGATTGAATTTTTTAATCATTAGAAAGAATTTACAGAAAGAGTTTGAAAGCAAGTGGAAAGTTGAGGAAAAGCTAATATATCACAGTCAAGTAGGAAAACTATGCTGTAATACTGCCATGATAAGGTGGGTTCCTTCCCAGTCCAGGTGGGTTTCAGGGTACATTTTGTTAAATACCCTACCTTTTGGCTCCTGAGTCATTATATGTCTAGTAGATTTGACCCGTGCCTGTGGGTGCTCTTGGAGCAGGGCAAGGTATCTGGGAGGCTACTACCTCTGGAGCCATAGCAGCTAAATTCAGCAGAGTCCATCCAGTAGAGATCTGAGCTGATGTCATCCACAGTGTGGTTGTTGCAGTAAAGTAAAACCTACAACAAATGGTTAATACCTCAGGAGATGCGAACACACCACCATTCCCTGTGCCTACTTTAGTCAGTATCAGCCTCCAGGGTTTTCAGTGCCCAAGGGTACAGACATCCTGGAGCAGAAGCCACTTAAAATGTCTGTTAAATTAACAAGAGAGTAAGTTTGATTCCTTCTGGACAAGGTACCCCCACTTGTGCTTTGCTAATGATCAGGTGTGCAAGGAAGAATGTTATTCTCACTTGCTACTTAATTGAATTAAATCCACAACATCCAAAACACTTGGAAATAGATTTTTTTCTTGTGCACAACCTCTTTTGTCTGTTCTGCCATTTTCACTGAATTTATCCTGTGCTTTTCTGATACTGATAACTTAGGTGACCTAGACTTCTCCATAGCTTAGCTGTATAAATGAGAAAATGAGAACACAGGGGGCTCTACTCTCCAAAACCAGACATGGCTGGCCAACCACATATATAAGATATTAATATAGAGCAAGCAATGGTGTTTATTTCAAAATGTATAAGTACACAAGAGTGGTGAGGGGGAAAAGAAACCCAGAAAGCCCAGAAAACAGGCTGCTTCCCTGCCATAAACATTCCAGCAGCCCAGCTCTGGGATCCTTGCACCATTATACAGATAATATTACTTGATTACCCATGTACCACCACAGCTTCAGCCTCCCAAGAACTGAAATCGAGTTTTCTATTCTTAGCTCGTGGTAATTTAAGCTCATTACAGAGGTGCTTGTATTCCATGAGCACAAGAGATAAAGGAAGCAATATAACTTTAATGAACAGCTGAAGTAGCAAGCACAGCAGGCTCTGTAGGCCAAGAAAATATTGTCTTGTCCCATAGGTCTAAGTAGTTAGTGCTCTTTTTATGTTTTATGAAAATATTAACATACACACATGCTTAATGGAAACAAATATGATATATTGTTTAATAAGAACAGGTATATACTAACTTGGAAAGTAGAATCACTTAAAATATGGAAAAGGAAGAAAGGAAAAGTGTTAACCTAGATCCAGGACATACAATGATAAATCATTAAAAATAATACTCAGCTCTAAGCTAGGTAGCCTTAGAAGTTTTCTTTTTACATAAATAGATGTCCTACATGTCTAGTGATTCTCATTTGGACTGAAGAAGATGGATGAATGCAGATGTAATTGTAAGAAACAGTAAGTGGAGGAATAAATGCAAAGCATTCTGGGTTCTTTCTGATAAATGTTTGCATGCCCCAGATTATTGACTGGGTGCTGCTTTTCTTTCACTGCTACTCATTAAGACTCTAATCAAATCACATGGTCAAATCCTGCAGCCCCCCTGGAGGCAGCAGTTGTCTTTTCTGCGTGAAGAGTTTAGAAAGAATCCAAGGTAGGCAGAAGCCACAAGTTTGGACTAAAGGTTTAAGGAAACCATCATCTCTTAGAAAGGAAGGCAACTAAAGGACCACTTCACAAAAAATATCACCTGGATGACTATTTACCTGCACCCAGGGCTCTTCCTTTGCACACTCCCTCTGCCAGGAGGTAGAGAAAAGCATTTATCTCCAGCAGTGAAAGGCAAAACTTGGTGGTAGCTGTGGAAGAGACCTTCCTTCTTCTCAACATTAAAATTAGTCCTAACTATTTTGAATTCTTATCCCATAAAATAATCACACAAAAATGTTCAGAAGCTAGTGTAACTGCTCAGAATTTGATAAACTTTTAAATAAATTTGGAAATTACATTTGGTCCAGTAGTTTCAAAACAGAACAGTTCTTCATTAACTTATTTTTCCCTAATGAAGTAATTTTTCTGTGTTTTTCACATGGGTTTCAGTTTTATTTTGGCACCAACTCATCATTCCTTCCAATGAGGAAAATACAGAGGAAGGAAGAGTGAAGAGAAAACATCTGCTTAAGGCAAAAGGGCAAAAAAACCCCAGCACTTTGAATGTTAAGTTTATAATTTCAAAATTAAGGAAATAATACGTTGAAAAAAAATCTGTCTGAAAAGCTTCTGACATTGGAACATAATTAAAATTCAGAAACTGTTTAAATATAATTATTTCCATGGCCCCAAACCTTCTCGTAATAACTACCTATACAATACCTCTGAATATCCCTGCACAGTCTCATGGCTAAATTTATCCCAGGGGTGCACTTTCCCCTTTATTTTTGGGAGTGGGACTCCCATATGATTGTATAAGGACACTAGATTTTTGTAGCAGCTGGTAATTATTACAGCACTAATTTGGAGGGCTTGTATTATCAACCTTATCCAACACATAAGTTCACGTCTTCAAAGTAAGCTGGAATAGTTTAAAAAAAAAATTAAAAATCCAGTATATTTCTGTACCAAAACATGCTAAAGGCAATAAAGCATTTCTCTGAAAAGTTTTTTGTTCTTTATTGAAAAGAGAAAGAATATTTTATATGTGTATTCTCCAAAATAACAACAACAAAGTTGTTTCTGACTATCCTGCTCTGTGTTGGAAATGTTCTGATGGAGAGTTTCCTGCCAGCTTTTCTGTTCACCCACATTCCTCATCTGTGCAGGGTATTTCAATGGTGTCAACAGAAATGAAGGCTTGAGTTCATCAAGCCCTATGTTAACACTTGAAGATGACACCTGAGGCCTTTTCAAAGAAAGTTCATTAACATTTTAGAAATATGTGGGGTTCTTCTGCCTAAATTGACACTGAATATTCAGTTGGGGTGAGGAATAGAGTGGAAGCACCTGGAAAACGATACCAGAATCCTGTTTATGAACATACCCTTGTAACTCTAGCCAGTAAGACTACCTTTATGATCCACAGCACTAAGCATACTTTTAAAGGCTTTATTTCTGTCACTCAGTGAACTGAGACAATGGGATGAACCTATAAACAACGGTGTGGACAATCTTCTTTCATTACCTGTTATCCACTTGATGCTTTGACATCTGAGAGACACAGGAACTATTTCCACACAATACAAGAGATGTAAACTGAGTTCTCTGGCACATGACCTGGAAGTTGCTGTGTTTGCCACTGGATAGAGTTTTCCACAGAGCTGTTGTGTAGCCATTGTGCCACAGAACTGTATCATAAAATATTCCCCCACACCTTTTGTTTTCACTATGGAGAAAAGTCAGAGGATGTCACCAAGAACCAGAGTGACTACCAGATTACAGTGCTTGGACTTTTTTAGCCTCTCAGGAGGATGTTTGTCATACCTACTTGAATACCATTTACAAATGCAGCAGACAAAACCAGTAGCGGTTTCAAGGAAGGAACTGAGGGATCAGAGACAGTTGCAGGAACCTACCGTGATTCTTGTGTATGGGTCCAAAAGAAAAATCTTAAGTTGCTGACTCTTTTTTTTTCAGGTTTTCTGACAAAAGGGCTTTAGTCCAGTCTCAGGTACTACAAGATTTGCTCAATATGATGTACCCTTGCCTTCGAATCTTCATAGATAGATTCCTTGTACCTCAAGGATTACCCTATGTCCCTAAGCCACAGTCAAACCCTGACCGGACAGTCAATTCAGTCAAACCTCATGAAGTGTTCTTCTTTGATTTCTTTTTCCTTGGCTCAGACACCTTATGCCAAAATGACCACAATGATAAGAACTTGCACTCAGATCGCTCGGCTCAATGACTGTGTCACTGTTTTCTTTTGCTCCACTGAGAACCCAAACTATCTTCCAGGGGTAAGTGGTGGATTGGCTCCCCATCCTGTTCCCTTTCTTATCCCATTCCATGTTTGCTTCTGTGAATAGAGAGAAATCCATATGCAGGTGAGAGCTGAATCCAATCTCCTTGCCATGGCCCAGCTCAGACTCATGCACCCAAGCAAGTCCACTCTTGTCTTCTGAGTGTTAGTGTATCTGGTACAAATTTCATGCCTTCCCTGTAAAGTAACTTCACTTAGGGTAGTCAAGCTGCATTTGCAAGCCATAAGAAAGGTCAGTAACACATATTAAAAAAGCTAATTTTGAATGTCTGGCTCCACACTTTTATCTCTTGAAATTCCCTTCATGGCCTTCTATGGCTCCAATCAAGCTTCCATTGATTTCCTCAGGAACTGGATCAGGCCTTCTGTGGTGCCTGCCAAAACAAAAAAGCAGAATGCTGTCAAATGTACGCATCAGGAGAGCTGCAATAAAACCCATTTAGATGAAAATGTGGTTCTACTCTGAAGACTGTCTCTGTCAGTGTAGGTTGGTGCCTTTCCTTGTTTGACTCTTAATAATTGCCTTATTATCAGTGCCAAGCTTAGTATTTTCAAATTTGGATTATTTTTTCATGAGATACAGCCCTCTAAAATCAACCTGGGATTAGGAGAGGAAGCATGGTCAGGTGGTTAAGACAACAGACTAATATTCACTCCCATTCACTCCCACAAACACCAACTGACCTACAGTAAATTGCTAAGGGAGTGGTTTTCAAAAGCATTCAACTTTGGCTTGACTCTGCTTCCTAAGATTTAAATGGAAACAGAAATTTACATTAATGAGGATGTAGTTCAGACCTAAGTGCCACAGAAGAAAGCCCTGTTTTCCTTTCTCATTTCCTTCCATTGAGTGCTATTCATCCTTCTTATTTATCAAGTCCTTTAAAACTGAAGTTCTTCAGCATGGAGAGACACTGCTGCACGGGGATTTTACAGTGTCTGGTCTAATAAAACCTCAATCTTGATTGAGTCCTCTGGGATGATGTCACACTGGGACAGGAGCTATTCTGCTTTTGACTTTGCCTGGCCAAGGAAGTTTAGACACAAATATAATAATGGAGCCATGTTAAGAGTGTACCTTCCCCAGCTCCTTCTCCTGAAATTTAATACGTTCTTTACTAAATTATTAGGATCATCATAATAGGAGTTAACAAATAATTCAGTCTAATGACAAAAATGTAATCTAGTTCACATGCTTCTGTCTATATTAGGAGGGAAAATGGAATTTTTCATAACATGACTAAACACACATCTGCTAAATAAGTTACGATTTTCCAGACATTGTACACACTTTAGTAAAATATTGAGAAGATAATATACTCCAACTATATCCTGCAGTACCACTAGTTTAAAATGTATCCTTGAGCAAATCACTTTTCTTCTTAGAAAATCCATTTTCTTCTTTCCCTCTTCCCCAGTTTCAAACAGATAGCTGTAAGGACTTTGGAGTGGTGACTGGCGTTCCGTTATTGTTCCTGCAAAGATTTCCAGTGTGGTCCCTGATCTTGAGAGGAGTTTCCAGATGCAACTGCAATGCAAACAAAGGGATCATTACTTTGAATATATTCTACATCAAGCAATTATAGGAAAACCTTCTATGTAAAAGTATTCATACTGGTCTGAGGGCATCATGTGCACTAGAAAAAAAAAAAAAAAAGGATATATTGCTGTTATAACCAACTTGGAGGAAATCCATTAAAAAAATTAGATGTCCTTTTCTGTTTTAAGTTTACTGAGAATTGGAACTAAACGCATGCCTTCTGAAGAAATCCCTTTCTCCCTCCAGCCATCACATTGAACTGAAATAAAACAGATGTGCTCAAATAAAAAAATCTGTGCTTACTTGTTATTTTTTTTCCTTGCCCTTATTACCAACACATATGACTTGCACCAATACAGGTAAAAGCGAGGAATATTCTTCAGAAGTTTCCCATTGCTATATTCTGCCAGTACCTGCTGTGACTCCATTCCTATAAATAATGGGTTTCTTGTGTTATATTGTCAGATCCCAGCTGCACAAAAGCCAAACTCAAAACTCAGACATTCTTAGAGATTTAAAAAAAACCTAAAAAACAACCCCCCCCAAATCCAAAACAAAACCATATAAATTCAACTGAAGATGAATATTTTCAAGATTTGTGGTCAAATTAATGCTTATTGTATGAAGACAAAAATGTGTTCCTTTAACTTTTTACCAGTTTTAATATAGGAAAATAAAGTATTGTTTGAAGCTTCATTCAAATATCCTTTCAGAAATAAATTCTTATGATGAGATTTCATAGTCTCACCATTACATTAAGAAAAATAAGTTGTTTGTAGAACATTATGCAGTTCATAAGTTACCAGTTATAAACTAATCCTCGATATCCAGTCCAAATCCTAAGGGAGGTTTCAAGGCAGCCACTTCTTTTTGGCAATATAGTGATGAAAGATATATTGTTGAAAACCATAAAGCCTTGGGAAAAACTTTAGCAAACTATCTACACAGGAATGAAATGTTGAGAGCTTGGCTCATCAGCTGGAGCTTTCTGGAGAAAGAGGGCTGCAAATATTTTTATACAGGTTATCTATGCAGTCTTGAAAACAAAGAAAAAATGCTGTATATGAATTATTAGAAAGCTTTTCTTTTATGTTGCAGAGGCTTGCTTTCCAGGGATCAGTGGGTAAAGATTAGGTGTTAAATGAAGATAAATTATCTTTTTGTAAGTTGTTCATAGACATTATTAGCCAAATGAAGTTTGCATTTAGAAAACACACTTATGGGTATATGTTTACAAGTTCCCAGAAACTAGGAGGGACCATCACCAGAATACTTTGTTGTATATGAACAGCGTGTACACGTCACTGCACAAGAAACCATTGCCACCCACTGCATCAGTCCAGGTGAATGCAGAGGAATGTTGTTTTTCCATAGCACAGAGAATATCAGAGGACTGCATTAGAACCAGATGCACCTACCCTCACTTCTCATCAAGGCAGAGATCTGTCCAAAATAGAGCCTAGTGATGCAACTAGAAGCTCCCTTGTGCCTCATCTGTAGGAGAAGACAAGGCACTTTTAATGAGGACATTTCAGAGTGCACAGCTTCGTCACAGGTCATTTTATAAACCAGTAAAGCTTTCCAGACATAAAGAACAGTAGTAAAACAAAGTTTCCTAAAACTTTTGTACTAGGTGAAAAAAAGTTTAATTGTCTTTTCTGATGCTAGGAAAGCGACTCACTGAAAAAGCCTGTGACACCTTTCACAGTCAAGACCACGGAGTCAACAGCGACTTGAGTCAGCCTGAGCCTCTTTTTATCAAACCTTCAAGCAGCTGTTTACTTACCTGATAAACCCTTTTTGGGGCCAGCCCTGCAGTCTATCCTGCATCCAAGGTGCAGTCGTGGTGTCCACAAGAGCTGCTGAGGACAGCCTGGCACACAGTGGATGGACTTGGCCTCCAAGGCAGCTTTCAGGCACCAGTCTGCAAACACAGATCTCCATGCCTGAGCACATCTCACCATGGGCAGGCCTAAGGGTGGTCAGCTGGGCTCTTGGGACCTTATCTGCAGGCAGAGCAAACCAAGACAATGTACCATTCATAAGTATGTTCTCACCATGGCTGGAGGCTTCTGGGTGCTGCTGTAATGCAAATGGTCGGATTGTCAGATAGACTGACACAGCCGAGCTTCAAATCTAAACGGAAGTGACATGATAATTTTGTCATGTTAACACTTCAGCTAGGCATCAGAAGAAAAGAAGCCAAAATCCTGGAGCTAAGCAATCCCAGCATCTGGAGAACCTGGAGTCAGATCTGAAGTTTATGGCAATGTGGGTTCTGTACACAACTTACTTATACAAGATGATTTATTTTTAATTGCAGGCTAATTCATGGAAAGACTTCAGAAGGCATTAGATATTTTTGGCAAAATTCTGGTCCCACTGAAGCCAGTGACAAATCGCCCATGACTTCAATAGGACCATGCTTTAAGGCTGTGTTCCTCCCATCTCAGTACAATAGCACTTCTGCCAATTGCACTAACAACTTTTGGTTATTACTGAAAAGAGACATTATTAACAGAAGAATCTTCTTAGTGAGTTCATCAAATGATTGTACTGAGGAAAGTTTGATATAGTTCAGTGGCCACATCCTTCTGAACATGCTCTCAGTGGCAGTCAGAAACATATGTTTTTTATAAATTTCTCATTCAGAAACAAAGACCGACAGTAAAAACCAAAAGCTTTGATATTTATAAAAATTGCTAAATGGTTGCACTGGAAAGTACATTTCAATTAATGTGTCACTGTGCATCACAGTTGTTTTAAAATTTGCCAACTAAAGTTTGACTCTTTAGCTTTATGTAAGTAGTTTAGGTTTGTTCTAAATCTGTGATATAGAAAACAGTTTGCTTCAGTTAGTGCTCTCCAACAAGCCAGGATTTTTTAGGTCAAATTTTTTCACTCACATTCAGAACATGCAATAACATTAGTATTATTTCTACCCTGTTACTTATTTCAAAGCCCTGCCAATATTCCCCCTTGGGTTTTACATTAGCACTATATTCCAGAAAAGCCCTTTATTGAGATTTTATATAGATTAACTACTAACCAAACACAACTTTGCCCATTTGTGTGTTACTTTTTTTTGTTTCTTATGTACTCTGCTGCCGCCTCTAGGACAACATTGTAAAACTAGGTTTTGTTCTATGGCAAACAGAGATAAAAGTTACTTCTATGCCTCAAAGAATGCTATAGGAGAAAAATGAGACAATTCTAACTGTATTTTTTGCTAATTTTGGAAACTAAAATGGAAAAAATATAGGAAATATTGTGTTCAGTTAAAGAAAAACAGGTCTTCTCAGAAAAGACACAAATGTCCTACTTTAATTCACTGCCTTTTCTAGATTTAGCTAATCTGTTCAGCTTTTGGGCCTAATGGCAAATAAGTAAAATCTCTTTAAAACTTACCTAGCTTTCATTTTTTCCACAGATCCAGGCATCAGGTAGATTAGCATGTATAAAATGTCCCTTAAATGTCAGAAACTGCATGTGAGCTGGGAACTAGACAATGCACTAAGCCTTTTGTTCTTCTAGGAATGCATCAAAATGCATTGACCAGCTCATATCCCAAAGGGTGCTTATATTCATTGTGAGATTACAGTGTATTTCTTGATATTGATTGTATTGGGTTGGGGGTTGGTAATCTCAGAAAGAATGGTTGACCTTGAGCAAGAGGCAAACAGCATGTGTCATCCCATGCTCCCATCACCAGCCTGCACAGGTGACCTGGAGCAGATCTTGGTGGGCAGAAATCAGTGGTTAACAATGAGCCTTTGCCAGTGTATCTTTCTTGGTAGGTGTCAGTAATGCTAGCATTCAGATGACCTAGGATAAAGAAAATTAGATAAACAATAAGGGAAAGATATAGAAAGGTCAATTTGGACTTGGAATTAGCTACCAGAGAGCTGATGCTACACATGCAAATCTATTTTCCCTGCAGTATTTAAATAAAATAATTACTTCAGATGCTGATGTTTTCTTGATTCAAGCTAATCTTGACTCCATCAGTGGTCCTTGCAGTCCCCGTGACCATCTGTTTAGATTATTTCCAAATCTACTCCACCCTCCCAAGTGTTCTTATCCCATGTACTTGCCACTGCTGTTTTTGTTCATTAGGTGGTGAGATAATTTTTTTTAACTGTCGACGCTGCACGTTAGCTGTCCTCCAATTAAGCTGTGATAAAAGCCTACTGAACTCAATGAGAGGTATACCATGCTCTCCACTGCAGTTTGGATCAGTCCCTTACAGGCTTACAAGGCCAGCATGCCTTGCCCATGTGGGAAACAAGTTAAAATATTGACCATTCTGCTTAAAATGAAGATCCCAGTGAAAACAGTGAGGGTTTTACCACTGAATTTGCTTAGGCCAGAATCCTAGTCTGCTCAACTTCCTACAGGCAAGCTATGCATTTATTGTACATAAAGTAGGATTATTAAGGGGCTGCTGTAACCAGGATTTCCTCAAGGAAAACAAATGGTTTATTGAATCCAACTTCCCTCAACATTAAAACCAGAAACATATATATATCATTTTAGCTGAAAATGTGTGGCACACCTTCACATATTTTTTACTTCTTACCCAACAAGTATTTCCAATGTACTTTGGTTGTATTTGAAAATGCTAAACTCCATTTAAAACTGAATAAATAAATTGCAACTTTCAGAGAATGATTATGGAAAGTTATGCCAGAACTTGGTGTCTTGAAGTCACTCCATAACAAGAGATTGCTTATGGTATTACGGTTTGTTTCCTTTTTCATTATTATTTTAAAGGAGGCAATTATCTCTGAAGTCATATGGAAAAAGTTTGATTAAAAGTATATTTATACAAATGAATATATTCCCAAGTGATTGTCCCTTCTGAATAGGGGCAAGTTCTTTTTGGTTTGGATGTTTTATTTATTAATTTTAAAAATATGGATTGTTCCTTCAGAGTTTTCCCATTACACTAAATAGTGATATATGAGCAGTATGAAAAATGAAAGCTTGCAGAAGCTGTTGAAGAAAAAGAAATCTCCATAGGAGTCTGGATACAAAACTACAATTGCTATAAGTGATGAATGCAAACCAGCATTCATTTCAAATGCATACTTGAGAAGAACATCCTATGTTCTATATATGAAATGCTTTGTGCATGAAATATACATTTTCTCTTATTTAGAAATTATTAAAAAATCTAAGCTTTAGGCATCTTCTTACATTTTTACCTTCTTATAAAAATTATTAGTATCACTCCATTTTTATGCAAAGGCTTTAAAGAAGCTTAATATTATAGCAGTGGAAATGCAGAGCAAGAAGAAAGTCACCTCCGGTACTACTCCCAAATCTACCACAGGAAAGAGCAACCCAAAACGTGTCTCTTTCAACATGCATAAAGGGAAAGAGGTATAACAAGCAGAGTACGCAAGTAGGAGCCAGGATTCTTTGGTCAGATTTTGTTCATTCATTTTTGAAATGGGAATAGAAACAACTTGCATCTCCTGGGTATTGCTAAAGACTTAATTATGTTTAGTTGTTGGGGTTTTTTTTGTTTTGTTTTTATTTTATGATGCTTCAATTATACTTGCATGGAATGATAACTGCATATTGCCACACACACACAATTATTCATTTGTAGTCTAGTAACACATCCAGTGTAGATTTATCCTCTGAGAAATTATAGACCCCACCCTACAGAGATTACAAAAATAATAATAATAATAATAATAATAATAATGATTAGTTATTGTTAAA
>JANHGN010020130.1:43271-72720 GCA_024605025.1 Megaceryle maxima
ACCCATCCAGTGTAGTGTTATCCTCTGGGAAATTAAAGACCACACCCTACAGAAATTACAAAGAGAAAAATAAAAATAATAAAAATAAGGATTAGTGATTGTTAAAAAAAGAGATAATCATATCTACCAGATGGGCAATTTGTAGGAAGCTATTTGTTTCTTTCCATACAGGAATATTTTCAGTTGTGCTTATATAAAGGCTAGTTTGTGCAAAGTGCCAGTAGATGGAGCTAAAGAATACAGGCACATTTTCAGGTTTTGGGGCGTCAATAGAAGAGAGAGTGTTCCCTTCTGCTTTGTAATTTCTACCAAGATACGAGCAGAGTTCAGATGCCATAGAAGCTGAACCTGAAATCTAGCCGTAATTACACTGACAGGTTTGGTCTTGGTACCCAATTGCATGGGAGCATCAGCTCTGCCAGGAAGTGCTAAGTCACAGCACAATTTCTTTAATCTTCATCCTTCTCTTGACTGCCATAGTCCCCTCCTACTGCCTGTCCAGACATCCACTGTGAGGTAGGAACTGAGCACACAAAGAGAGAAATATAATGTCGTAAACCTAGACTAAATACAGACAGACCTGGGAGGGAGAGGGAAGAGATGGGGTCAAGGGGGTGGCATCTGCCATCATGAAACCTTGCTGTATTCAGATGCCCCTGATATCTGTGGTGCAATCACAACTGCTTTATTTGGAATTTGCTAAAAAAAAAAGTCCAAGCAAGAACAGCAAAAAAAACCAAAACAAAACTACTGAGAGAAACTTTGATAGACTACTACAAAAACTTTATTGGAAAATTTAGCGTTTTTTTCCAGCTAATTTTGTCGAGGTTCCTAAACTCTAGTTTGATTATCATTGTACAACACTGTGTTCACCTAATGCTGCCTTGTTTATTGGTAAAGTCCAGAAAGTTCAATTCTTCTTAGATACATATATTCTATGAAGCTTTTAGGTCAATACACCTCAAGAAATCTGATACTTACTACATGAGTTTTAGCACTGTGCAGGACAAGGATTTCCCTTCCACCCTTCCTTTTGGTGCTACTATCCTTCTGCTCTCATAACATCCAACTTGGACATAAAGCGATGGACACTTATTCAAAGGAAGAACCTGAAGTGAATCTCCTATCATTCAAAGCCAAAGTTTGCCATGTAGTTGAGATTTCTCCTTTGGCTTTAATTTTGTGCATACAGTATTCATAAACAGAGAATATTTCCAGAAGAAAGCAAGGGAATGGCTGATGAATTAGGATATTGATTGACTCAGTGAATTCTTATTTTACCAATATATGTGCACTCAAAATTATTTTAGAAGTAATTTGCTGAAACTCTTTGTCTTTCACAGCTTTCAAGATCTGGCTCAACAACCATCTTCCAATAGAAGCTGTTACTTGATATTTATATGTATCAACAAATTTCCCCGCTGCTATGAATGACTTCAGATTTTAAGAAGATAGGCATTTTCCTCCAAGTCATAACATTTATGTTAGTTTCCTTTTGCCATAATAAGGGGAATGTAGTAGAGCAAAGAAAACAAAACTTTACATCACAGTGCATTCCTGGTGCTGAGCACCACATTAGAGGACGAACTAGAGCAACATTGGCACTGCAGAGCTCAGTGCAGCTGGACCAGACAGGAGCCAGGCCTCAAAGATGTGGCCCTAGAGCTACTGTTGCCTGAGGTTGTTAAAACAAAACCAATGCTAATTTTCATTTTTGCTTGGGGTAATTTGCTTTACCTTTTTGTCATCCTCTTGGAGAAAAGTAAATGTATGAAAAGTGCAAGTTCTTGTCCTCATGGTGAAGGTTTCTGCCCCTGGAGTCAGACTATGACCATGCACAAATTAGTCTGACATCCATCTGAAAGGACAGAAGTCAGCATCTGAAGAGTGAGGAGTCTGAGGATGTGGTGTGGGTAGTGGGAGCACAGTAGGAACCATGTACAAATGAGTCTGATGGCTGTGAAGAAAGCTTCCCATCTACAGGCAGTGGGTGCACACTGCCTTCCTTCTCATGGTCCTTTGTACCTACCGTATGTGTCTGCCTGCTCAGCCACACAAATTGTTTGTGTCTCACCTGGCAGCTAAATAAGGGCAAGGAGCTTAGGCACAGCAATTTTAACAGGCATTTTTGGACAGATTGCCGGAGGAGTTTGGGGGTAAAGTCCCCTGGCGTTAGCTGCATGAAAGTTTCTGTTTCTGTTCTATATGCTGCTATGTGCTGACCCAGATGATAGCTCTTCACAGACTGCATAAACCAGGAGTTTATACATAGCTGTATAAATACATATAAATTTCAGTGGCCTTAAACCAAGATATCAGTGACTGCTAAAGAAGGAATTCACTACTTTTTCCAAAGGCAAATCCTAGGCCATATAGGTCTTTAAAGGCCAATACCCAGTGCAAAAAAACCACAGACCTGTAGGACAGAGATTTTTGAGCAACAGGTGCTAAAATATGAGAAGACAACATAGTAAGGGCAGTATATATCTAGTAAGTGGCATAACTTGCTTTCCATTTAGGATTAAAAGCCAGTAGTATTCCCATATTTTTCTCTTGGCACCAAAAAATGAAAAGGAAGAGAGTGAAAAAGAGGTTGGGTCAACAGTATCTTTTTTTTTTTCTCATGGAGATGTTCCTTACATCCCTCTCCCTGGGAGGGTATATTAAGAAAAGATTTTCCTCTTGCTATAGTGCCTGCCTCAAAGAGATAATTAAGTGACATCCTGGTAACTGCTTATGAGTACAGAGGAATATTCTGAATGCTGGCACATGGTGCACACTTTACTAAGGCAATTGTGCAAGCTCAGATTTATTGGGATGGTTAGTCATATCAGTTCGAAGACTGTCACATCCCGTTTTCACTAGTGTCATGTAATTAATCTTCCCTTGACTTAGAGTCAGACCTCATCATTCTAAATACCATAATAGATTTTTAAATGAGAACATTAATAACAAGGTCTCTCTATTATTTACCTTGGCTAGAGTAATGAAAGCCAAAAAGGAGATGGCTAGTCCCAAGGGCAGGCAAAAAGAGGCGTAAGAAGGAAATGAAGGTTGCTGACCTTCCTGTAGAAGAACCTAGGGAAAGAGTACAATTTGCAGAGCTTCAGTTCATCACTGAAAAAGAGGTTGTTGTTGTAATTTCTATTAAGTATTTTGGAGGCACTTCCATATGATGGTGACGAGGGCCATAGGCATACTTAGATATCTCTATTAAACAATAAAAGCATACAGGTATAATGTGCCAGTCTCATTTAAAATAAAGATAACTTATTTATTTAAATTTGACAAAAAGGAATGCTGAGCAGGTTCTTTGCAAACCAGCTCTATTTTTCAGGTTGTACTGTAAGAGTTTAAGCAAAGAGCCAGAGGCAACAATTTCATCTGAACAGATTTCAGAAAGCTGGGAGAGCATAAGACACTTTGAATTCCATGCCTGTATCTTTACTCTTTCTGAGATGTATGGAAAATGCAGATATTTCTATAGATATGGGAACACAGCACACAAGGCAATGAAATTGTTGACACCTCACTCACATACCAAATGAGAACAGAAGCAGCACAATATTAATCCAGCTTCATGACAATCACAGCAAAGAAAGTAAGATGGCAGAAAAAACACAACCTTATTTAAATTACAGGGTTAAAACTGTACTCTCATGCTACTTTTCTGCTTCTACACACCATTAAAATGGTCTAATAAGAAATGCATTTCAGAGTTCATTCCCAATTATCCAAACACCACAGAGGACATGGAGTGAATGCAGATGATCACAATTTCAAGCAATGGATTTTTCAGGGAAACACAGAAATGGTGTCACAACTAGAGCTTTTCCAGAAAGTTAAAAAGAGATTTGTATTCCTGGTGCACCCCAATCTGAACAGCAAGAAGGAAGAGGAAAGGTCTTCTATATGGACTGCTCAATCTGGGCTGCAGTGGTGTTAGCTGTGACTTCTGTGACTGCTGGAGAGTTATTCTCCAGCTGCTTTTCTGAAAGTTTCCAAACCCATTTGAGAATATGGAATGGCAAGTGGTGAGGGTTGTGCATCTTCTACCAAAGATTACATTCTTTGGTACTTTACTACCTTTTACTACCAAAGATTACATTATCCACCTGGAAGCATAGGACGCAGGCCAGGGTTGTTTGTATGTTAATGGGGGGTGGATTATCCTCCCCACAAGCAGTGACCTAGCACTATGGGTGATATTATGGAAAACGTCACACCAGGGTGAATATTCACACCTGTAAACTGAAATTGTCAGAAACAACAGAAATACTACTCAAGGGTCAAGACCCACTGAGGGCAGGTGCCTGCAACACAACAGAAAGATAGTCCTTGCTCCTGCTTAACAGGCCAGAGTAAAATGTCCCCAGAAGACTATAGAATATATAACAGAAATTGGTGACAAAGACCTTACAGTGCAAATGATAGAGTGGAGCAAAAGTTTTGATAAACAGCTAAGCACCGTGCACAAGGAAATGTTCTGACTAGAGTGATCAGCAAGGAAGACCTGGGCATACAGCGTGTGCAGTCATGTTCCAAGATGCCTGAAGTCACTAAACTATACCTGAGATTTGGAAAATGTTTGCAGGACAATGTGCTGGTCTTGATTAAGTTTTACAGTGAATCCTCCAAAGTAGAAAATACCTGTGTTTTATTGCTATAAACACCTTTATTTCTCTATTTTTGTTTTGGTTTTGTGCCATCTCTTTGAAGAACAATGACAGCAGTACCACAGCTGTGAGAATCAGAAAAGGTGACATAAAATATGGTCAGTCAGAATGACACACTTTACTTTTATTATTTCAAATGACAAATTTTATTTGAGAGCTTTTGGGGGTACTATTCTTAATTTATAACAAAAGAGGTTGAAACTGATGAATACTATAGATCATTGTATTCCAGAATGACACCTTGAAATGTTAAAAGTATTAATCTAAAATGATATACTATATCCAGAAACTGAAATGGGTTAGTATGATGTTTCTTCCTTCTAACAGTTCATTGAATGGAAACCACCACAGGACATTACAGCTTTCTAGTAGAACTAAAATTTCTTGTCTCAAATTTAATGTAATTTTGAAGTTATTTCTCTTTTGTCCTATAACTATATTAACAGCCAAGTTTTTTTTAATCATATAGTCATTATGATATACCTTCCTAAAGCATATTTTCTCTGATGTTTCCTAGAGTATGTTGTAAATTAAAAAGTGGCATAGTAAAGCATGCTGTCAGTTCATGAAAACAGCAAAAGGAAAGGGTCATCTTGCTGAAACCAGCTGTTTGGTTTCATGTCTGCTGACCAGAATGGAAAACAAGCCATGAAAGAGAGTAAAGGAAATGAACAAAAAATAGTCAGGACAGAGCTGTCTAGCATTAATGCCTGATTACCTCAGGCCCAGTATGGATAGGAGATATTGATAGGAAGAGAGAAATTTACTGTCATCTTCTTTTAAAAGCATCCAAATACCCTTGCTAATCTCAGGGATAACTATACAAGATACCATACCTCAAGGGACACAAGCTGTCCTAAGGAATTTCCAGTCTAAATAGACATGACAGTCAGAGAGTAGGAAAGGAGGAAAATTATCATATCCAGTTATAGATAAGGATTTGAAGCACCTACAGATTATGTGCAGTCAAGCTCATGCTTATCACTGAAGGGAGATTAGGGGTATTTTAGCTCCCTTCTGTGCCACATGCCCCTGTGTCACATGTGGTGATGCCCCTGTGGCAATACCCCTCTCTGTCCACTACAGAGAGTGAGTTTGTGGCAGATCTGAGAAAATATTCCATCTTCCAAGCTCAAAACACTGAATGGAGCCACAGGCAAAGCAGAAAATTACCTCTTTGTATGTTTCTGCTCCCCCTATAACAAATATTCGCTATGTCTTTAGCTGCTAGAGGAGACCATATACTCAGCTCAGAGAAAAACTCTGGAGAAAAACACACCAATTGTGACTGCAGCAACATTATTATCGCTCCTCCAGTTCTTCCCAAACCTGTAAGGAGCACTAGGTCTTCCTGCAGAGCTTTTTTTCCTCCTTAAAATCCCAGCGAACTCAGTAGCAAATTCTGTCAGCATGCAGGACCAGGACTGTGTGTTTTGAATGGTCCCTGAATAGAATTGTCCCTCAGGAGGACTAACTACTTTTTTTTTTTTTTTTTTCCCCACTATAAAAAAAGGAGTTTTAAAGCATCCTGAAATCATACTGTACATACACACATACACACAAGGCTCTGTCCTTCAAGACTAACATTCCCCCCAAGTATATATCAAATAGCTATAACCTTGAAGACACTCTAACAGTATAATGTTTCATTCTTGCATGACTCTTTTCTATTACTCTTCAGAAAAGCCCTTGCACCCTGTTCTTTGGGCTTCTTCAGCAGAAAAACTGGGTGGCATACCCCAGAGCAAAAAGCAGAAGAAGTGTACATGTAATAGCGATTTAATGAATGCCAAAAATGATCCCTTGCCTACATGAGCTAATTTATCATGCTAGCAAGAACAGGAGTGACTTGTAGCAGTGGTGCTGCTCTAAGAGTGCAAAACTGATCGTTTTGCCAAATTCCCCAAAGAGAAAAGAGCAGCTCTGTTTAACGGATCATGATAAGTCACAATTGTCATTACTGAATTTCAGGGCAACATGCTTTATTTAGCTCTTTAACCTTGGCCTATTTGTTATCAGCACAGTCAAGAATAGTTTGTATTCATTAGGAGACTTGTTTATTTTGTAACATAATCCTTTTCTTTGTTAACATGAAAGCACAGAGCATGAAGCACTGGAAGGACAGTACATCCAGGTCTGCAATGTTGTTCCATAAAAAATGTCTCTTGATAAATGATTACCAGAATTAGATTTTATGGGCTAGATTCATAAGAAATTTCAGTCTTGTTCCCATATGTTTCATACCTAATAGGAAACATGCAAAAGATACTTAAAAGTGCAATTCCTAGATATTCATTAAGTGCTCCCCTTTTCTCATATTTCTGGGCAGAATAAGACATTTTTGTGTATTCTGTGGATTTACTCATCTTGGAAGCATTTGTTTTAAGCATGTCAATTTTTTGCTGTAATTTGAAACCAGATTTTTACCTGCCAAACAAAAAGAAAACATATTTTTGCTCCTCTCATCTTGCTTATACCCAGCACCAGGAGAGACTTCAGCACGTTGAAAATTATGCTGGAACAGGTGTCTGCTGTTTGCACCAAAGTCTTGCATTTCTATAAGTGGCTTGTGATTCCTGCTGCTATCCTTGGGCCCTCAGATCACCAACAGAGTGAAAAAGAGAAAGCTTACACAGATTTTATATTCATCCCAAAACTCCAGCTTCTCTGAGTCTCAAGGAAAACTGGAAGAAGCAGAAGTACGGGAAAAGTTTCCAGTCATCCTAAAAATTTATGTTTAGATTATTTCTTCAGTCTGTCCTTGAACAGACAGATTTATCAAGAAAGTAGAAAATGTCTTGTTAGATAAACTAGATTTTATACCAATATGGAACATCAGAAGCACTGTCTTTCAAGAGCATTGCACTAGTTAGTGCTTGGGACCAGGTTAGTGAAGGAATATTAACTCTTAGAAATACAGATATGTGGTCATGGGAATTTAATACAGCTTCTTTATAGAGAACCTAATTTAATTTTCAAGTGCTCAAATGTCTTTTTAGACAGATGTTGCCCCATATTTGCATTAATCCAAAAGAGAAATTGTCTTTTCTGCCACTTTATTGATGTGACTCTTTAAAGTTAGTCGAGGCAGATCAGTTGTGGCCAATCTGCATCTCAGGAAGTTGTTTTTCTGGGTTGACTATGAGCTTTACCCTCTTTCTTTCCTTCCCTCTTACCTGTGCAGAGGAGATAGTATATTTATATTTCAATTCCTTTCCTGTGTTTGGAGATTAGCAGACATTTGTCCTCTGAATGGAAGTAAGGACAGACCAAGAACCCACACACAGGCTGCTGGGCACAATTTACATGTAATAATAAAGAAGTATCTGTTTGCTCTTTGAGTATGAAAAAAGATCTGCAATGTTCATATTAAAGCTGAACTTTTGAACCTGAAGTGCTCATGTGAGGAATATCTCGTTCACCTATTCCTTTCCTCGAATGTTTTCCATAAAGCTTTATGATGGAACACATAGTAAACAGAAACAATCTTCATCATTCACCATCATTTAATCTTGCTCACAGTGCACAGTTCACCCCTGCTGTATGCTGGATTTTGGGTTTCTTTCCCCCACCTGCACCAGACAGATACATTTACGTAGGCTTTGATGTGCTTGGACTGGTGCTTCTAAAAAAGGCATGGGAAATGCACCTGAATCCAGGTAATTTCTGTTTCTTCAACAAAAATATCCTGTGTGTAGTCTGGCTATTGAGTCTTTTTCAAAAAAGGAAAGGTAGAATTCAACTTTTAAGTGTAAGTGGTGATTTTTGCATGGTAAAGAAACAATGATGTATCTCTTTGCCTTGTAGGTCAACGTGTACAGTTCATTATACAAGGTTACTAGGTGAACTCCCTAAAACCTGGTTGGATTAAACTTTGTATGAGTATGGAGTAGGTGGCTCACTGCAAAACAGTTTTCAGGACAGACAGAAAGAAACTCTGCAAGACCAAAAGCTCATTTCAATCATTCTTCTACATTAAAAGTACTCTGATTCCAGCAGGATATGGGTTCCACAAGAGGAGCCATCCAGAGCTAAGACCACACTTAAGGATCTCTGGAAATGCCTTGTGGGTATTCTTTGTGCTTCTTGAAACCCAATGACATTGTCGGACTTCACAAACTTTTGTTGTTTAATAGAGACCATAACTCTGGTTGATGGAAGGCTAGAAGGCCCAAAGGGTGGTTGAAGCACAGTAGCTTCTGTAGCTAGTGGCACACAAGACAGTATTGTCTTGCCTAAATGTTTGCCTGCTGCTGACTCCTGACACTGGACAGAGACCCATTTACAAGGACCACTGGTCCTGTTCCAGAGGCTGTCTCAAGGCTGAAGCACACATCTCTGGAACACCAGCAAGATGCTTTAACCATGCTGACTCAGGAGCAATCAAGTATTTTTCACAGAGCATCCTAAATTTTCTTCTGGGACAAAAGGACACATGGTCCTGAAAAGGCATGAATTATGCTCTGCATATAAAGAGTTATAGTA
Organism: Megaceryle maxima; assembly: GCA_024605025.1. NCBI lineage: Eukaryota > Metazoa > Chordata > Aves > Coraciiformes > Cerylidae > Megaceryle > Megaceryle maxima. Next base: position 52,433 of record JANHGN010020130.1, read on the forward strand.
AAAACCTGTCTTTCTGCTAGGATGGCACCCACTTCTGAATTTATCTAAGTCCAGTATTGTTTCCATTAGATAAACCTCTAGGTCTGGCGTCATTTAACAAAGAACAACTTCAAAATGAAAATTCACTGTGCCTTGGAACTTGGTATGTGCACTGTTATGCCTAGAAGCCAACTTCCCTTTCTCCATATGTATTTTAATAGGTTGATCTATTTTCAAACAACAGGGGTCCAAACAGGTCAGTGTTCATTTATAAATCTGAGATCTGTCCTCTGCCTCTTATGTTAAAATCATATTTGTTCCAGGATCCTATTTATTTTTAGAGTTCTCACAAGTATCTCAGCAAGTATCCTTAATTCTGCCACTTCACACGTCTCAAGCATTTTTTTAATTTTTGAGCTACAGTGCACCTGAATGTCACAGTGGTGTCTCTAGGATTAATAAAAAGATAAGACTGTGTTACATATTTACATATTTGAAAGAATAAGGTATTTTGGATGTTTTGATGTTCTGTTGATTTCTGGATGAAAAAACTTTGAATTTAAAAGTCTCCCTTTCAAAATTACTTCTTGTGTCACAAGGCATGCCTGGCAATCATTAAGTATAAAATGAGAGAATTATTTAAGCCAGCAAGCTTGGCAAAACCTATAGAACCTTCCCTTTGTTATGATTCTGCCTATATTTAGCATTACAGTCCATAGCATTTTTAAAAACTCCTTATTTTTCTCCATATTTGGAAGTGTGTTCAAAAGCAGCCATGTCAGAGTAGAGCTACATACTTTCCAGTAACCCTACTTTGTACAAATGGTACAGCACAACCACAGTTAGGCAGTTTCTGCAGGGTAAAACCAATATTTTGGGGAAGGATCAGGCCAACAGCCTAAATGAAAAGCAAGCAGGCAGCACCTGCAAAGCCCAGGGTTTACAAGAAGTTTCCAGTTTACTGTGCATAGGCAGAGCAACATGGATGGGAAGTTTGGTCTTCCCTGAAAGCTCTGGCCTTGTACTACCAAACCACCACTCAGAGCAGCACTGTCCTTGGCTTGCATTCCTTACATCTTAAAAAAAAAAACCAAACAAAACCACCCAGTCCAGGTCACTCGTAACGTGAGCACAGGACTGTCTAACCTCTCATAAGAATATTCAGAAAGCCTGGACAAATACATAAAGTTATTGCTGGAGTTGAATTTACTGACTCATTTAATGGTATTCTTTCGTCTAAGACAGTTCAAGCAACATGCAAGTTCAAGGAAGGAGGTAATGAGATCAGGGAGTGATAATGCACATCAGATTAAGTGTGTGGTTAAGAGAAAATGCAGCAACCAAAAGGAAAATCAAACAGAATTCTGGGCGACATGACAAAGGCAACAGTTCCATTTCTTATACATGGATGAAGCTGCTTTTAGGATATTGTGTATGACTTGAGGCCTGCAGATATGGAGAGAATGAGCAGCCATTTTTTTTTTTTTTTGTTAAACCTCAAGAACTACTTCCCTCAGAGTCTTGAGAGGGTGAGAAAAATGAGTCCAAGTGTTTGAAATTTAAGAAAGTTAGGTCAAATCTTACCTCTTTTCTTACTGTTCATTCCTCTGTCTTTCCCTGGGGACTCAACAACAACTTGCTCTAGACACTTCCAATTTGGCAATCACAAAGATCACATATCGTGAGAGAATTTCAGATGCAGGGTGTAGAAACACACCCATCTCAATTCACAAAGCCCTCAAAAGTCAAAAGAGGCATTAACAACAGATAGCATTGAAATGGAGGCTGAGCTCAACCTGAAAACTTAAACCACCATTTCTAGGTTCAGCTACTGTTAAGAAGGCACAAAGTCTACCTCCAGTAGAAATTGAAAGAAAAAATGTAAAAAGAGTGAGAATTTTTCCTCTGAAACACCCAAAATACTTCTTTCTTGGAGCAAGGAGAGGAAGGAAAAGGAAAGGAGCTAAATAGCATGCTTTTGTAACAACGCATTGCAATATGAGCCAAGCTAGAGCTGCCCATCACCTCCTGAGTGTTACATCTTAGAGTCCCTCCCACCCCTCTCTCCAGTAACCCACTTTCCCAAGAGAACCCACAGTGCCTATCACATGTTAGGTCAAAAGAAAAAGTACTGATAGTAAAGGGCCATAAAGAGCACAGGGGCATGGAGCATCCAAACCACATATGCCTCAAAATACTACTATGGCTCACACAGATACTTGACTATATCAAACCACTTCCAACTCAGTATTCCAATTCAATGCATTTAGAGTTTTAGATGTGGATCGCTTGGATTAGAAATGATACATTTTTCCTTGCACTGAAAATTTAAAAGGCTAGCAGTACTGAAAGTTTTCCCCAAAATAATCAATTTGCAAAAGTTGAGTGTTGCCAGGTTTCTGAGGACTTGTCAGTCATAAAACAGAAAGTAAAAGATCATATAACCATACTAACAAAGAGGTCCAGGATACAATTATTAGGGCTGCTGACCTTTTCTTCACCCTTTGCCTGCATAAGGGCAAGATGAATACATTAAAATGAGAGGTCAAGCTGTCCTTGGCCTGAGAATAGAGAAATCAGGACAGTCTAGACTTTCATCTGCATTGGAAGTTTGGAGAAGAAAACAAAAGCAATAAAGCTGAAGTAAGGTGACAGCTTGAAAGTCATGATGAGAAGACTGAAGATGAATGATCAATACAAAGCATCTGGGGGTTTTTTTGGTTTGTTTTTTTTTTTTCACTCCTACAAGGTTCATTTCTGGTTTAGTGGCTATCCCAGGTCCTCCTTTTACCATCTCATTGCTTTTATTACTTCTGACACTTTCCACTCATTTTGCCTATCAGCAAATTAGCAAAGGTTGCCTTAAATTGAGGTGAAATGCTAGATCTTACCCTGTGCACAGACATACTAGTAGTTGGACTTCAACACGTTTAACTGCTTTGCTAAACTGCATCTAAGAAAGAAAATGCAGAGCAAGATGAGAGTATTTTAACAGCGGTTTATAGTCCCTGGATCCACCATCCCCAGTAGCTCCTCCAATGAATATCCAACTGGTGTGACATGTGCCCCCAGAGTCAAATATCAGAAGTCCTCTCCCTTTTATTTTGTAACCTCAAATTAATTTGGCTATAATTGGAGAGCTTGCTTTGCTTAACCACACAGAATATGTGGCTTAACACAGGTGGCAGGTGAGTGCAGTTGTCATTTCAGAACATGACAATTCACTTCTACAATACAAAATAAAAATAAAAATCACCAGCCCCCAAACACACAACATCACCAAAGGCATAGTCCCATATATGAATTCCAAATAATACTCTGCAGGTATTTGCAGTCAAACGCCTCTCCACACCTCTAACCATCAGGCATGAAGAAGCTGAGATGTCATCTAACAGAACTGTCTCATAAATCTGTTCTGTATTTTTTGGTGGTGGCTTTGTTGGGGAGTGAGGGGCAGTTTTTCTGCTTGTTTTATTTTTCAGTGTTTATGGAGCTTTTTGGTTTTTTTACATAGCTGGTAAACTGACCTTTTGACTTCTGCAGCTATTTTACAATAAATGAAGTGCAAAATCTTTCTTGGCAGTCAGTCACTTTGGATTTTCCGATATCTATTAGCAGTCCAGAATTTCAGAATAGTCTCATACCAGTTAGTTTAGCATATGCTAAGCAAAACTTTCCTACACCACATTTTTTGCCTATCATTTGTCATCTGCAAATAGAGTAAGAAAGAATCAACTTCCTAAAAACAGCAGTATGTTCTGTATAGAGGGTATTGCTAAAAATACACGGCGATAAGGAATTATAGTCCACTAATGTTGGCTGGGATCTCTCCAGTCTCAATACTACCTTCACCAGTCCCTTCCTGCAAACCTTGGTTATCTGAGAAACCAAATGAAAGCTGTGAGGAGGCTCACCTGAACAGGGAACTGGCACCCATTTACACTCCAAGACATTGTGTATTTGAACAGATACTGCTCCGAGTGTGTTCAGGGATAGCCCAACACACTCAGCACCTGGGGAGAAAAAAAACAGGCTTTTTGCACTTCCTAATTTCCACAAACAGGTTAAGCTGCAGTGCTGAAATTATGCTCTTAGGGTCCAGAGACAGTGAAGACACCGCAGCTCTGGAGTTATGGGAGGCACCACAGCAGCAGAGTCCTTCAGGAGTTCCCCCAAGGACACTGCACTCCACCACTTCACGGAGAGCTCAATATGTTTGTCACAGACCAGAAGTTTTTCTCAGTTTGTCTCAGTTCTCAATATGTAAAGTAAGGATAATACTATTTATCCCATAGGGAAGGCTTAGGTAATGTGCATACATGGCTTTCAAAACATAATCCACTCCAAGGTCAGCCCTTAGTTCATCTTCTGGAGCTGCGTTTACGTGTGTCCAGATACATTTTAGAGGGAGCTCGGAGGTTACCTCAGAGGTGGCCATCCCCTTGCTGAGGGCCACCACATTATCAGCTAATAATCAGAAGGGGAAGAGGCAATCAGATCAGTTACACCGGCACGATAACGTACATTTGATGAATAGCTGTGTACCGAGCAACATCATCCATCGTAGCCTATTAGCGCATAGAGAAAAGCAGTGAATTAGCCTCACGCTGAAAATGAATGGTTGGTCCTGGCACCCTGATAAGGTGCGAGGCACATCCTGGTGATTAGCTGGGTCGGTACTAAAGAACATCAGGAATTCACTTCTGCTGCTCTGATTGGTAATTAAGTGACTCGTCTACTGGCCGACAGTCCTGTATGCTTCCCCAGGCAGTTGTTAGTTCTTCGAAAACCACTCCTGACAAAATGAGGTTTGCCCTTGGTACACAGATAATGAGACTCAGCTTGACAGGTGTGGCGCGATTAGAGCGCTGCTACACGCTGCTCTTTCTGCTATAGCCACTCTGCAGTAAACACACTCATTACAACCCGCCGGTCCCCGGAGGCAAAGCATGTTTGACATTATTAATTGGCTTTTCTGTATAAGGAGTCAAATAGATGAAAAGGTTTATCAAGCTGAAATAATTAATTTTGCCTGAATTCGCTGACAGTTCAGTTCTCCGCAAAAGACCATTTTAAGGGTTTAGTTGAGTTTCTTTCTTTTTTTTTTTTTTTCTTTTTTGAATTTCAAAGTTCCAACGACATAATAGTGGTAAAAGTGGAGCTTTTTAGCAAATTATAATTAAAGGGAATTTAATTAATTTAGACCTGAGAAAAGGGTGTGTGAGGGGGGGAACTCCTATCTTTGTCTATACAGAGGTCTAGATGGTAGAACATATCATGGCTTAATAATGCATTAATTTTAATCTAATCAAAATATAATAAAAGAGGTAATTATGTTTAAAAATTATCGTGCTCCAATATTGGTATATTTAAACACTTTATACTTACACTGCTTCCAGTTAGCAAAAGTTGTAATTGTTGCACTCAAATTTAGCTTATTTAATGATAGAGCTTATATTCATGAGATTAATTGAATAAATCATTGTAATAACTCATGGTGAAACTATGATTATCTATCAGGTTCTAATTTCACTTTCAAAAGGAGAAAAAAAACCCCTCAGAAGTTAGTTTCTCTCCCCAAAAGACAGTAGATATTCTTCTCAAAAAACTTGAAGCTAGCATTTGATTTAAAAAATCCAAAACATACTTCTCATGTACTTTTCAAACAACACACTCTGTGGCTTATTTAGCCTTTTCAAAGCATGCCAATGTCACTTAGCAAATGTTTTAAACCTTCCACATTAAAACATTCAGATAAATATTGTGTAATTATGTGCATTTGGTCTATTTACAAGCCATTCTGTAATAATGAAAACATTCACCTTAAAATTACAAAGGCATAAGATCAAAAATTTCAGAAAAGCTTCTGTAATATGTAAGTAAAAAAGAAATAGAAAACCTGGGAAGTGCAAGTGGGTCAGCAGTAGCTTCTACATAGTTGCTTTTTAATACATCTTCTGATGCACTTACTTGGAGATTTTAAAAGGACATCTTCACAGCCACCTTCTAAAAATCCTTTTGACCTTTTCTGACAGACGTGTGCATACCACAGAGCAAAGCAATGAAAAAAAAGTTCTCTAGTAAACCAGTTGTTTTTGCTGGAGCCTTAGTGGCCCATAACCATTAGACCACTTCACTTCATATAGTGTGTAGACTATTCCAAAATATTCAAAATGTTTCAAAACAGCAACAAGGAAGCTTTTCTACATTTAAGCCAGACTTTCTACCATCAAGCACTCCAGAGTTTGGTCAACAGAGTTAGAATTCATGAGCATCTGTTTATTTGTGCCAACAGAGAAACTTAGGAAACCTTGATTATACATCTATCAGAGACTGAGTAACACACAAGTGTCAAAATGTCAATATATTTTTGTTGCCATTTGAGAATATTTGTAAATATTATAGTCTCTCACATCGATATAAATATATTTCTGAACAGACTGATGGAAATCTGGAAAACCAGTATCATCTCTGTAAAAGTGAAAGGCAACCCACTAGTGAGTTTTCACAAAGAAGGATACCACTCCCAGTGAAGAGAGCAGCATGTGAGCTCCTGAGGGTACCTTGCAGTTCATGGTGTGCCCCACTCATCTTTATGGACTCACATAGGCAGGAAAAAGAGGGGAAAGCAGTGCGACCCACTTTGAAAGTCACATCAAGAATAAGAAAACCAGAAGTCCTACAAAGTAACAAATTATAATATTTACCTGCAACTTAGCATTTGTTTCCAGAAATGTCATATTCCAGAAGTGCAAACATCTGTGCACACACAGTGGAGTAGTCAGTAAATGCATCAAAGGGATGAGGAAAGAGGACCTTTCATTAACAACATCACTGATGCCCTTTGCCACACTTAATGATACTTATAACATTTTGTAATTTTATGTACTACATTAAACTTACTAATTGACTACATAATAAAGCTCAGAGGATGCTATGTTAAAGTAAAAGCGAACTGAAAATCAGGAGAGAGGAGCAGGAAAGATGGGTATGAGATGATCTGTGTGTGTTGACCAAGTTTTTTTAAGACTTTAGTTGGCATTTTCCATAAGTAGGCTTAATTCTCGTGTCTTACAGAAAGGAATTCACATGCTAATTCTAAAAGTAATTTATTTTGGATTTGTAATGACTTATCTCACACTAACAAATACCGTCTTAAAATGTCTGGCAAAAAATGCCACACAACTAAAGCAAAGACACCAAAACCATATAACACATTGTTCTACTAATATAATTAATAATTCTACATCTTATAATTCTCATTTTCAGCAATTTTATTTGATAAAATTCTCCCACCTAGAAGGATTCTGTGTCAATGTGGTCAGTAGAAGAATATCCTGGGGGAAAGCACATCTGCCCAGCACCTCCCTTTCATTCATTAACCCACCAGGGGCTAACACTAATTAGATCAGGCTGCTCATTTTAAGCTGATAATTGATTTAAATAGGTTGCTCATTTAAAATAGAATAAAAACCTGCTAAACATTTGGTGCTTGGGTTTTTTTCATCTGCAACTTTCAATTGCTTGTGCAATGTAGCATAAAATGTAGAGGTCTCCCTTTGCTAAAAAGGCCATAAAATTAATTACAATGAGTATGAATTGTGCAGGGTGAGGGGGTGGGGTAAAATGAGTGCTGGAGTTAACTGGTGATGACTAACTAAGAATCAGAAGCAATAGAGCTTATTTTTTTTAAGCAGAATTTTAAAAGTAACTTGGATATCTGAACCACTCAGTTTTATAGACTTTTTTTATCCTGTAAGAGAAGGGACAATTTAGCATATCCAGAGATAACTTCATGCATCTTCTAAAGTCCCAGTGTTGGGTGCACAAACATTATCACATATTACTTGAGGTTTCCATTGTCTTTCTTCAATTAATTAATATCTCAGTCTCTGTCCAAGCATGTAAATACGAAGTCTTCATTTCATTATTGGGACAGTGTGAAGCCTCAGTCAACGTGAAAATACTCCCTTAGTGAAGCTGCACATCAAAAACTTCAGTTGTGTGTATCTCCATAATTTACAGCTTGTTTCTTTCAAATCTAAATAAATCATTACCTTTTCATACAGCTATAACTATGCTTGTTTGTACAAGGCTCAGACTTTAGCCCAGGCTAAACCCCAGCATTTGCTGTTTATTTAGCCTGTCTAAGTGTCTAAATCTGAAAGCTTAGCATGCACATGCACACAAGACAAAACAAGTAACAGCAGGTAGAAGTAGGGTGAAATAGAAACTCCTGACAAAACCGCAGAGATTTTAAAGCAGGATTACCAGTGGACAGAAATAAAAGTGACTGTGAGCTGCAGAGATTATCAGCACTGTTGTTTTAATCCCACTTAATAAAGCCAAATTGCTGCCACTCCACCCTCTGCTGCGGCTCAGTTTCTTGCCCTGCACAGTGGTGGCACTGCACTTGCCCCCTTATAAACTGTATCCTTTCTCCTGCTTCCAACAAATTCACCCAGAGACTCAGACTTTGCAGTTCAGAGGGGTTCAAGGACTCTCTGCCTTGAAAAACTATTCAAGAGCACTCACTAGTGGCTGAAAATTAAAACAGCACATTAACAGGCCCTTTCTCAGCCTATTTCATTCATGCCGTTTTAAATCGTAGGGAAGACAGCAAGAAGACAAAAACCAGCCTTTCAATAACTCTGTATTCAGGCACCAGATCATTTTCTCAGTTAATGGTAAACATTATATACCAGTAAGTAGTTTTTAAAGGCAACCAGTTGTGAAATACATTGAAAACAACACCAATTTCCCAATTTCTATCAAAGAATATTGAAGATAATTCAACTGCTTACATTTTACATGAATGCCTAAATTTCTCCAGTCAGTTCTGAAGAAAACACATGTTAAAACAAGCTTTTTCTTTTAAAGGAAGATGCTAATTTATTCCCTTGTATTTCAATTTGTCACTGAGCACATGTTTCTCACATTCTCCTGTTAGGTGCACTAATATATAAGCATGCAAGACAAGAAAATGCATGTGAACAATCAGTTTAATTGACAGCCTGTTGTAACAGGAGCACACAAATCGGATGAGCTTAAGGACTGTGCTGCAGCAGTCCACCCGGTTTAGTTGCACTAAAACTTCCAGTGGCAGAAGGCAGCTGAAAGCAGGTAACCAGGTCAAACTGCAGTGCCTAAATGGGGTGATATTACAGTTTCTCCATCACCCCTCTCTAAATGGCAGTAATCTGTGTTGGCTACCTGTGAATGTGTTAAGGACCAGTGCCCCAGAATGCTGGGGTCAGCTGGGCATCCAGCACAGCACAGGGCTCCCTGCCCAAGGGGGCTGGTAAGTGCTGCCTTACCAAGGGCAATGGGCTCCTCTTTGAACCACAGTTCTGTAGAGGAACAGATTGCTGGCTAATATGGAAAACTGCCTGTTTCCTAGATTAACGATGAGGTAATTTAGAATTTACATATGTGTGAAGAGGGACTGTTGTGATCCCAAGGTAATATATCTGTGGTATAATAATGCGTGCAATAGAAAAAAAAAGGTGAAGCAAGGAAGCCAGATAAGAGGAAAGCGAAGTGTCTCTGGTGCCAGTGCCAAGGAGAGACCTAACAAAGTGCCAGGCCCAGCTCGGTGTTAAGTAGAGGCGTTGCTGGAACAACAGAGATGCGGCTGAGCTGGGAAAGGCAAGTGCAGAGCGAGGGATGTTGCAAAGGTCAGTGAAGCGGTTTGTGCAGCTGTGCATCCAAGTGGGCTCCTCTAGTCCCAAGTCCTTGCCCCTGACATTTCAGCAGCTGAAAACCAGGCTTTGCTGCTACCTTTTCACTTGCCTCAACACCTTCAAGTGTCACTGGGAGCTGAGAGGTTTTATATGGGCAAGGCTAAACTCACTTGACCCTCCCTTAGCCCTATATTCAAGAAGAGGTTAATATGTTTGCTCCAGTAGCAGCTAGTTGAATGTGGTGCCTCAGACCTGAGCCCCGGGGAAGCAAAGGGATTTGCCTGTGGTTGCATGGGCAGTTGGCAGCAGAGCAGGGAATCACTGCTGCCCCTGGTCGAATGTTTTGAGCAATACAGTGTCCTCCCCAAACACAGGGCTGGGGCTGGAAGCAGAGAAAACAGGCTTGTTTACCCACAAAGACCTGATGGTGGAGAAGTGATCAGCTGCACAGTGAAATTACAGCATCATCCCTGAATCCCAGTATACAAAAAATAGATCTGTTTTTTAATACTGTCTGTCCTACTTTGGCCTCTGTCATGCATGAGTTTTGGGGGTGAGGAAGGAAACTTGAAACCACCATAAATCTCTCTTTTACATTCTGATTAAGATTGCCTTCATCTATCCTATTTGGAGTAGCAAAAACTAATTATTTGCAGAATAATAGCACAATAAAACCACCCTGTTCTTGTGCATCACACATGACTTAAGCAGAGGGTTAAGTGGGAGTAGCTTAAACGAGAGACACCAGTTCTTATGCAGAAAATCCTCTCATGACGAACTTAACAGTGTTAACTGTCATCTGCCACTATATGTCCAGAGTTGCATGTGTTAATGAAGGCCAGTGTATTTACACTCATGACAAACAAATGTTGGCATCAAACTGCGTGTCAGAATAGTCAGTCATTCAATCTGAATCTCCTCTCCTATTATTTCATGCTTTTCCTTCTTTTTAAGCTGTCTACGCAATTTTTGCTGTCTGTCTTTTTAGTACATTTCAGTGTCTGTATTTTTCCTTAATATACCTTTTAATTGGGATGCAATTTCTCTCCTCTCTTCATGCAATTTCTTTCAATTATCTCAAAAAAAAAATTTTGTGTGACTTCTGTTTCCATCTCCTCTGCACATTTTTCTTAGTCTGACTTCTATCTGTAGTTACTTAAAATAGCTTAACAATAAATGTATATTTCTCCTCTCCTTCAATTTCCATTGATAACTTGATATCACTCTGTTATATACCTTTTATTTTTGTTGGTCTGTTCTTCCAAGTGACAAGCGATAGAACAAGAAGAAATGGCCTGAAGTTGAACCAGAGAAGGTTCAGGCTGAATATTAGGAAGAATTTCTTTACTGAAAGGGTTGTCAGGCATTGGAATAGCCTGCTGAGGGAGGTGGTGAAGTCACCATCTTTGGAGGTGTTTAAGAGCCAGGTAGATGTTGTGCTTAGGGACGTGGTTTAGTGGTTTTGATAGGGCTAGGAATAAGGTTGGACTTGATGATCTTGAAGGTCTCCTCCATTTGAAACTATTCTATGATTCTATGTCTCAAGTCCTTCATGATTCTATGATTCTAAGTCCAGTGTATAATTTCTGATTTAGAACATCCATCAGCAGTCATAGAAAAAGGCTCCTGCCCAGATCGCTGCTGTAGTTACTGAGATTCAGTAAAGAGTACCAGAAATGGAATTTATAACCAAATCCTCAAAGTCATTCCAGCCACAAATTTTGGAGAAGGTTGCCTTGCTTGCAAGCAGTAATCTCCCTTGCATAAAGGTCTGGTGTCCTCTTGAGAAGAAGTAAGATGAGTGCTGGCTTGAGTTTTACTAATATTGTAGTTTGAATAGACATTAAGGGTTATGATGATCTCTAAGTGCTTCTCAGTCACGGTTCTTAGACTCAAGAGCACTTAAAGTGAATAACTAAAAGATTTTTCCTTTCTCTTTCCTTTCTCCAAAATGGAAGTTTATAAGGAGTTCAACTTCCTGTTTGCTTGTTTGTTTTATACTTTTAATCCTGGGGGATTTAAATTACCTGTACTTTTGGGGCCAGCTCAGCAGAAACACACAACAGGAGCAGTGTACTTGCAAGCGGATTGTGCAACTGTTTAGTTTGTGGTGTGTTTTCTTTTGTATTGCTGTAGTCAGTAACTGCTCTGGATCCTGTTCCAGGACACAAGCCAAGAATGAGAAATAAGGCTGCAAGCAAGACAGCAATTCACAACCACAGTATTGTTTGACTTGGAGTACTCACCAGGGTAAAACCTAAAACAGGAGTACAAGATGCTTTAAGTAGCAGATGCTGATTTTAATCTTTCTGGTAGTTAGGAAGTCCACCTTGCAGAGCCACATATGGCCCACGGAGCCACAAGGGACCTTGCAGAGGGATTTCTTCCTGGTTATGTCAGTGAGGAAATGACAGCAGGAGCAAGTGTTGGTAAGCACCCAAGGTGATCTGTAGAGAAGTAGGATGCATATGAATATATGCTTTGTTAGAGAAAAAGACTGTGCTATCAGTGAAAATAAGCAGCAGCCGATTAAGAAGATGAATGGTCAAAATGGGGAAAAAATACCTGTGTTCTAGTTTGCTAGGAATTTTTAGCCAAAAACATGACAGTCTTTGAACATACACACTGTGTGAGAAGGCAAAGATAAAGCTGTTTTGCTACAATTTGGAAATAGAAAAACACAGGCAAAAGAAAATAGACACTGGTGTTTGATTCTGCTTAAAGTGGAAGAAAAAACATTAAAAACTGTTGCAAAACTCCAACATCAAAGTACGATAAGACAGCAACAGAGAGTAACCATCACAGTGCTATGAAATAATACAAAGGTCTTGGAAACATGTATCTAGATCTTAAAAGAAATTGGTGTAATACAAACTCTTAAAGAAAGCTCCTCTTTAATTTTCTGATAATTTCTAAAGTTTATGACGAAGCTTTAAAATTATTCAGAAGTATGAAAATTGAATTTGGGAATGTAGCACAAATTACTATACAGGATGATATAAACCCTAATTCCCAGAGCAGTTGTTGTTTGAGCTGTTCAGAGAACGTTGACAAAAATTACATTTTTATGAAAAATAAAACCTCTCTCAAAATTGTTTGTGATTTCCTAATCTAGCCACATTCCCATTTCCTACCCATCTTTGAGAATGCTCTGGGTGGTATCCAAAGCCTGTGAAAGCAATGGACAGAATCCTACTGGCATTCAGCAGGTGGGGACATGGATGCCAAGTCAGTGTCAGGATGTCTCTTGAAAGCCATATCTCTCACTGCAGATCCCAAATATTATATCTAGGCCTAAAATAATCCTCTGTAAAACAAGCTACAAAGGCTTTGGATATTTTATGGTCAAACTTACTAGTGCAAACAAAATGGCAAATAGTAAATTTGTAAGGATGGCAATTACAAAATGAAAATAGCTCAGCCATATTCAATGGGAAAGGTATCTACTATGCTGTCCAAGTAGGGAATGCAAATTTTACTATTCAGAAAGGCCCAGAACTATCAGCTCAAGCAGTGTTTGTACCCTGGCCCTGCATCAGCTGCAGTTTCACCATTGGAGAGAGGCTGAACACATTCACAGCTGTGTGCCCGTGCAGCCCACCTCTCCAGCCAACTGAGAGCAATGTCCTTCCAGTCTGCTTCATGTGTAAATTGGAGTGCTCCACATGCACTGTGTCACCCAACACTTGCGTGCTCTTCCCCTTTTTCCTCTTGAAATTCGACATAAAGCAAAGTAGGAAGAGCAATGCTATAGGAATTTCCTAGAGGAAAATGTTAGGAATCATTACAAAACTACTGTCCCTGCCCACCAGAGCTGGAAAGAAGAGTGCCATGTACCTGCTCAGAAAACCTCTGCAGATAATCCAGGCCATTCTCTGGCACCTCCACAGCTATAGTGTTTTCCAGAAGTAGCTGGTCTTTTGTCTCAGATGAAAATTATGTGTGTGAAAAGGACAAAATAAAGAAGATTCAATGCCATTAAGATAAACCCAAGCTATCAATAACAGTGACAGAATGCTAAGAGCAAGAGTCATGGAAAACAATTCTAAGAAAAGGCTAAAATTAGCTACTAATTTAATAGACTTAGTAAAAATGCAATCCACAGAATAAGGATCATCTCAGGTTCTGTCACTTCTGTTACCTAAAAGGACTGTCATAACAGTATTTTCTGTCCTTAAAATCTCTGATTATAGAAGAAAATTTCCCAGTCAAAAGTCTGTAAGAATTATAAATTAATTTTATTTGTTTACAATTTCTATCAAAGTGAGGATTTTTTTTTTTTTGATTGAATGACATTTTTAAAAGGAAAATTGCTGCCCTTGCTGAAAGAAACACCAAAACCCTGCAGATATAAACATTTCAGCCCAAGTGGGTCAAATGATTGAGTTTCCACCAAAGGCCTAAAATTTTAGCAAATGGTACAGATTTTCTGTCTCCTGGTTTGTCAGGAGGTCCAAAGGCTTTTCTTCTCCCTGGGTGAGGTTTTATTTAAGTGTCTGCCCCATTTGGGTTCTCTGGTGTGCTGCAGCACCCTGCAGCCATTCTCCCTACCAGAGCTTTCAGGGGTGGTATTTTTTCCTTATCATGCTATATGCTTTCACTGACCTTTATGCAAGATTTATCCCCTTTCAGATTTAATTAAAATGGGTCAGATTCAAAAACTGTTGGTGAAGAAATGGCATACATACACACAAGCAAATACACACATGAATATTAGTCTACAGTTTTCTTTAATGTTGGTTTTTTTTTTTTTTTTTTTTTTTTTTTTTTTTGTGAGGGAACTAGCTTAAAATGCTATCAGGCAGAATGAGATTTCCCCTCCATCACTCATAATGAACACATGTACTCCTATTTCATTCATAGTTTCAGGAAATAATAATAATTTTTGTAGCAGGAAAGTTAATCTGTCAGGATTATAGTATTCAAAATGAGCTGTAAAGAGAGGGCAAGAACCATAAATGATAAATACTTGTAAACTAATTGCTGGTTTTATTTTATCAAGCCACAAGAATGTAAAATACTCAGCTCCAGGGATCCTAAATGGATTGAACAATATTTTTTAAAAGAAATCTTTCATTTGTTTTATTCCAGGATAATGAGTAAGTGCCCCCAGGACAGTCTTGAAAGGAGATAATGCATCTCAAGAGCTGACTTCTTTTTCTGGCAACATATTCTAACTGTAAAAGTATTTGAATTAAGCAAGTAGACTGACTGGCTGTCAATACTGCAAAGCAACTTTACAAAGCTGCCTTAGATGCACTGCTCATCCACAGTAATCTTTCAGTATTCAGAGTTGTCAGGTATATTTTCATCTCATGTGAAAACACAATTGTCTCTTCAAACTTCACATGCAACATAAGAGAGCAACCAACCCAAGCAATGAACTGCTTGGGAATCCAGAGATTTGTCCCCTTTAATGCCTTGGCAGCTCACTGTGGCTTCCAGCACTCACTGAGGGGACAGTACAGGGCATTCGAACCATCACAAAAACAGCGGTGCGGTGGCCCTCTCTGAGGGGAGGGAAAGAGCACATCCACTGTTCATGGCAGATTGTCAACAAGCCAAAGATTATATTTTTTTTTCTTTCAATTTAGGGTGTATAATGTTGTTAAGGGCTCAGAGCTTGCTAAGTATGAATGGGACGTTGGGTCCCAGGGAAGTCGGGAGAACAGTTTAGGAAATCAGCTGAGCAGACACGCAGGACAATTTTTGCAATGTGGAAAATACCCAAAACAGAGCAAGTATGTTTATAAGAAAGGAAGACAGAAGCAGGTTCAGGGTGACCAAGTGCTGATTCTGAGAGGGCATTATTTTGATGGGTTGAAAGACAAAATTTAGCTCCAGTGTTAAATAAGTGTCTAAATTATTGCAGAAAAGACAAATACAGAGATTCAAAAAACAGATACTGTAGTGCCTGGAACCTAAAATTTACATACAACAGTATAGAATCCAACCTTACAAGTCCATTTTACTTATAAATTTTTTCCTTAAAACCTCTTTGTGTATGCAACACACAGATGACCATGACTGGCTGGTATCTCTACAACTGTTAACACTTGTATACAATGAAGGGAACAAAAACGCAAAGCCGAATGGAGGAGGCAATATGAGTAAGTGGATTAGAAAAAGAACTGGTGATTGAAGGATATAGGTTTACACATGGCTCTGCCTTGCTGAATGATGGCAAATCAAGCTCCTGCTGCTTTAGATCCCCAGCTAAGCTGGGTGGTGAGCCTTGAAGACCTCAGACAGGAATTTCTGACCTGCTTTGAAACAAGACACCACTGCAGCTACCGCAAGCTAGAAGCTTCAGCAAAGAGCACTGCAAAATATCCAGACAGACAGATGTTGTAGTCTCATCTTCACTCCACGACTAAGGATGGTGTATTTCCCAATAAACTGAATCTCAAAGAGGCCCACTAGTTTGCAGGGTGGACCATAACAGACAAACATAGTCCTAGTCTTCTGTAAGGAGAGAGGCGAAAAAGGTACACTTAGGATTGCCATGGACCCTGCCAATTCTCCTGGCAACCCTGTTAAAAACAAACAAACAAACAAAACCACACCAAAATACCACCAAACCAGACAAAGAAAATATTGGAGAATGCACTTACTTACATGTAGAGATCTGGGGTGTTCAGTTTTCCCAAAGAGCTGTAACAAGCCATTGACTTGTTCCAGTGACTTGTAACATCTGGGTCAGAAATACATCCATCCAGTACTGCAAAGTCACTGTCACTGCTAATGGAATCCCCACAGATATCTATGTCCTTCCAACATTTTGACTTCAGTGTAAAGTCAGAGAAAACTGTCCATGGTGGTGGAGTCAAAACAGAAAAGGACACCTGTTCTATAAGGTTTAGGTGTGTTTGGACCTCTATAAAACTAAAACTGTCAATGAGAGTGTCAAAAAACATGGGACCAAAATATTTTGCAATTTTTATAGACATCAACCATTTCTTAGATAATAAAATTCACAACCTAATTATAGTTACCTAATATACATGTATGTTATCTCTTTATGTATTCATGCCCCTGCAAGTACTCCTTAGATAGTATGCCTCAGTTTCATTGAATGTGCTGATTTGTATAGCTTCCTTTTAAAATCACTAACATTCAGGAGAAAGAAAACATACAAGTACCTTAAGAAATGTTGATTTATGAACTACAGTGGTCTTTATTTTTCTTGTAAACCTGGGTGGAAAATTGATCAGTTATAAGCTTGCTATAGATCTCAGAGGTTTGCAAGATATATTATTGTATTTCAAGATTATCTGATATTGCAAAATATTTTTTTCCCTTTCTTTTTATCTTTACTATGGTCATACATTTTCCTGTCTCCATTTTTTTTCTACTCTTGTTACAGTTAGGGAAGCTATCAGAAAACAAAAATGAAGAGGAAGAAATCATCCTAGAAAAAGTATCTTTGGGCCACCCCAGGTTTTTCCAGTCCATCATAATGTGGGTTTTATTTCATACCCCACTGAGGTGGAATTTGCAGAATGTTTCTTGAATTACCATGAGACACTCTTATAAGACAATTACTGTCTTTTTTCCCCTTTTTGCTTCACTCTGCTTTTGACAGCTGTTGGCGTTTATTATATAGCCAATGGACCCAGCATTAATTTTCAGAGAAGAGCCTTCTGTAGGATACAGATCAGTTAAATTGTAAAATAAAATGTACAGGCTAGGACTGCACAAAAGTAGGATATCCATCTAGTAGTCAAGAAAGTATTTCAAAATCTTTTGAAATCCAGTTTTGGGCAGAAAGACAAAATATGAGAATTTTACCGGAAAGTTTTGACGATGATAGAATAAATAAGAAAGTGATGACCTTTTTTATCAGAACACAACTACAATTTCAAAATCCCATCAGTTTTGATAGTTCAAAATCTAAGTCTATTGCTCCAAATTTTTCTGTTGGGGTTAATATTATTCAGATAGGGACCTCTTCATGATATTCCCGAAGTGTCCCCTGTCTTAAGGATCTCCTGAATAGTGAGGTTTATCAGTAGGACACCATCATCCAATATACTCATACATTGGTACATATACCAAGATACTTTTTTTTTCTGGGTCCCTTACATTTTCATTATTTACTTGAATAATCTGTACAGTTCCAGATTGTGTAAAAACTTTGGTGAGTACAAAGTTATATGTGATTTTAAAAGGCACATTCAATGCATTTTTTTGAGCTTTGGAATGTTCAGTTGTTCCAGATGCCTTAAAATACTAGGGTGCTCATAGCGCAAACAAGCTACCCTTTCTCTGACTGGATGGGGCTGAACAAGTTCTGAGCAACTGGTCTCCAACTCAGTAACACCAGTGGTGCCAGTCAGACACAGGCTTGCTTTCAGATCCAGAATCTTGAGCTGAAGGCTAGATAAGAATTACAAGCTGTATTTTGGCAAAAGCAACAAATGATCATCACTTTCATGATACAGAGCTAAAGCTATGGCAGTTTAGTTGTGACCATCAGCCAAGTATCTATCCAAGTTTCTTGATCCTCTTCCGTGTTTATGTTACAACTTTACTGAGATGCTACTTCCCTTTTTATGTTGAACTTAGAGCCCTTTCTAGGAGTAATTGTTTTTTTCTCACCCTTGAATGAGGAGCTAACAGTAAGGAGAAAGTTTGTTGAGTTCTTTCTAATTGGAAGAAGACCTGAATCTGGTCCAGAATGTAAATGTGCTCCTTCCTAAGTGCTACCCTACTAAGGGTCATATACTAATTATTTTGAAGATGCAGAATTTTGTTTTATTCCACTGGAATATCCACTGAGTAACAACCACAGGATTTCTGGAAAACTAAGAGGTTTTTTCATTATTAACACAGATGTTACAATCCAGTCTGAAAAGCAGAGCTGTGGACTGAGAGAGAAGGTTAGGACAGAAGCTTAACTAATCCTCACATTAATGAAACCTGAAGATCATAGAATGGTTTGAGTTGGAAAGGACATTTAAAGGCCATCTCGTCCAGCCTATCAAGAACACAATACTTCCATCAAGAACACAATAGTTATGCACACTAAAAAATATCTTGGAAGAATTCCTTAATCAAGAACCTTACTGATACAGTCTCCTGCTGGAAACATTCTTCTCCTTGCCATGAGAAAGTTTAAGTATATAACACCATGATTTGTTAGGTGGAAGAAGCCGTATGACAAAACACTTCAGAGACACAATGCTTTTTGCCAAGCATCTGAAACTGTTTTGTTGATAAATGTTCATGTCTCATACTATTAACACTGTCACACAGGTAAAGTTTGATCTCCTGACAAAACCTCTTGTGGCTGTCTCTTAATCTATTCAGAAATCAATATTAACAATGTCAAATGTCTCAAAACATTCTTTTTAGCTTGTTTGTTTCAGTATGTGCTATATACACGTATTTCACTCCATATGTTCACTCTGTATGCGTATATATTTCATTCCAAGGGATAATATAAGTTTTCTTTAGTAACTGCAACAGGCCAGAGTGTAACAGAAAGATGAATGCCCTGATACCCTGGCAAAGAGCATGTTATTAAAGATTTGGAGAACAGGAGAGGCAGCTGCCCACGTAAACTTGTAGTTCATACTGGCCTTCAGGCTGCATAAGGATCTCAATAACGTCTGACAGTTTTGTTTGCTGTCTTAGGAAGCTGTTTGGTTTTGTAACCTCAACTCTGCCTGACACCAGCAAGAATGTACAGTGCTTGGTTCACTGTGGAAAATGGCTACCCCTCTCATGACTGAGCCTATCACTTCTCAGATACTTATGTAGCCAAGTAATAAAAGATGCAGTTCTGTGATAAAAAAATAGATGGTTTGCCTATTCCAGCTGTCTCTTAATATTTAAAATAAGCATGAGGATGCATAAACCCAATACTAGACTGTGCCCTCACACCTAATCACTCCATTCCAAATGCTAGTGAAGAAGACCTTTCCAGATTAATGACATCAGACACCTCGACTCCTTCTCAAGTGCAGCAGAATCTATTTTTCTCTTGAACACATGTTTCCTTACAGCCATCAGAACTCCAAAGTTAAAGAAAACTAGCATGTGTCTTGGCTTAACTGAGACCTAGAAAGATGGAACTGTTATTTCTTGGAGATCAAATGAGCATAACTTTGCAGAGTTTGAGTTTACACAAGCAGACACTGCATTTTAATAATTTATCTTCTCAGAGGAGCATATTGTACCTTGAAGTAGAGCCTGAAAGGTTTTACCCTGTAGAGAATGCAGCTACAACAAAAGAAAACTGAAAGCCATTTGGCCGCTTGTGACCAACTCAGAGTTCAAATTGGCCAAATTCCACACACGAGCACAGAGAGAGACAGATACACATAGCGGCTGCAAACAGCTCACAGTGCCAAATTGCAACCATATTTATAATCCTTTCAAAACACTTGGGTCCATTTTTGTGGGAACAACAAACATAAAAATAATGAAAAAACAATATTTCTTTTAGGAAGCGAAGTGTCTCTCTCCCACGCACCCAGTAAAAGCAGTCATGTTGCATTTCCTGCTATTGAGCTGAAAAATACCAGCCGTTAACATTTGTAGTTTCTTGTCAAGATTTCTTTTGAAGTGGGCGCGCCGCTCCCTCAAGCCCCCCCGCGGCTTCCACATTAAGTGCCTAGG
>JANHGN010020131.1:0-10120 GCA_024605025.1 Megaceryle maxima
TTTGAAGCTGGCATTCTGCCTCGTGCTGCTTCTGGTTGCTAATAGCAGGCACCTTCAGTCTCTGCCAGGTCCTGTGCACGGCTGGAGGCACCGAGTACATGAGAGGACAGGATTTACACCTTGGCATTTGGCTGACTTCACCCAGTTTGGCAGAAAACAAAACAAAACAAAAAAGAATCTTTGGCATTCCTGGTTTTAAGAAATCCGCAGACTAAGCGAGGTTTGCTGAGCTGTGCTGCCTGATGTCTGGGAGTTGCTAAACTGTGGTAGCATTTTGACAATTAAATGGCTAAAATAGAGCAAGCGTTGCTCCTGTTAGTTCTAAAACACCTCAGAACCATCCCAGAATTTACTCACTTTGATTTCCCTGAACAATCTGGTCCTAGGCTTGCAGTTCACATTCATCCCACTTTTCATTAATTTGTTAACTTCTTGTCCTGATAAGGTACCTCCTTGATTTAACAAATAAATTAAAATTGGAAGGCTTTGAGGAGGGGAATTCTTGAAGGTCCTTAGCTAGAGGTGAACATGAACCCTTGCAAAGTTAATTAAGATGTTTCTTAATGGGAAGAATGGATGGCAAGGTCACAAAAGGACACTGACCTGCTTGGGGAGAACTCCGGGTGTCCAGATCAAAGATTATGTTGTAGAACATGAAAGGGAGGAAAAGAAAAAAGGAAGCCCTGCTCAGTACCTTTGTGTACCTGGAAAGAGCTTGGTGCTTGGATCTGGCCCCGGATCTGGATCTGCTCCAAAATGCTCAGGTCAGAGACCTGGCCACCAGGCTTGTAGGTCAGCCTGGTCTTGGTGGGACCCTCTGGAGAGCAGAACCTGTGGTGCTGGCAAACCTGGGTTGCTCCCCGCAGGTGGGTGCTGCTGGAGGGTGCATTTGCAGCCCTTCTGGGAGGGGACTGGCCCTTCTGAGCATGGTGGAAATGTTTGCTCAGTAACTTGGGTAACAGGGGCTGTAGCTTTAATGATAAACACTCTTTTCTTTTTCTCCACAGGTAAATGAACGGGAAGTGTTTCCAATATATGTGATATACACACAGTCCTCCTGCATACTAGAGATGTCAGAAGGATCCCTTGCTATGGGCCTCAAGGTAAAACTGAAGGAGATGTTAAGTAAAATTGAAAGAGGTGTTAAGTAAAACTGATCAAAAAAAAAAAAAAAAGGAAGAAATTGTGTCATTTTGAAAAATGCCAGAGTATTTTGGTTTGTATTTTCACTTCCTTTTGTTTTTTTTTTTTAATACTACAGTCCTGAAACCAATAGAAAGTAATGAAACATCTAACTGAACCTGTATTATTGGCTGGAGAAGTGGAGTTTGCTGCTGCTAGCACATGCCTATTCCTAGTTCTTACTACTTCTCAATGAGAAGAACAAGAAAAGCAGTCGAGGGAGAATACAGTTAAACAATCTGCAGGATTTTTTGACTCCTCTGCTCCCAGCCAGACACAGCAGGGAACTGAGATAAAGAAAGTTATATTCCAGAAATAATTCTTATTGCCTGTCTTCAATTTACCACCGGTATTCTCTCTCCATACTGAAGTGTTTTGCAGATTCAGGTTTTCTTTACAGTGGTATTGAACTTGCTGTTTGCTCAAATTGAGGAGTATCATGGGTAAAAATGATACTCAGAGTGATCTGCATGATGTAGCTCATCTGAGGAATATTGCTTGGCTAATGCTACACGGGCAGAATCTGCAGGCTCTCTAACAGCATTTTAAATCGAAGCAGTGATTTTAGTAATGACATGAATAAAACATCCCCTAGACAGTCAGCTGGAGCCAAATATGCCTTGAGATCTGGCCACAACTCATTTCAATCCCTAGAAAGAATTTGGGTCAGAAAGAGACATTAAGAAACCTGGAAAAGCTGATACAGCTTGTTGAAATATATTTATTTCTTTTTCAGCAGATTTGTGTAAAGCACATCAGTTAACAATGAGCTTTTTTAATATACTCTGCATTTATATTGGGAAGAGCTTGCCATACATACATCTGATAAGCCCATCCTGAGAAAATGGTCTCGCATATAGATTTTTACTCTAGCGTACATAGTTCCTCTTGATCTTGGTTTTACTTCTGTACTTTGTCTTTTAATGTCTTGAGAATCTGTCTTCTTTTCATGGCAGTGGATTTGCACTACCAGGTATTAGCAACCTGTGCCCTCTCACTGGCATATCCTTTATTTAGGTATTTCCTGAAGGTCAAACAAATAACTCATCGCCATCTAACGCTTCGATGACCTTGCGTCACGGCACAACTGTTCAGCATGCCAGGCTCACACTCATGGCCCTGATTTCCACGCCCAGCAGACTCTCTGCACAGGGGCTCTCCTGCGTGGTCCCAGCAGGTTCCAGATATCGAGCACATGTTTATTTATTTTTATTTTTCTCACTGACTTTGGGTCTCCTTTCAGGCGGAAGGTCCAAGAGTCTTGATCCCGTTCCTGAGAACACTCCTTCCTTCCCACCACACCTTCCCCATAACCCACCTTATCTATCTACATCATTTGTGAGATTTGTTGCTGCTGGATATGAGTCGTGTTTGTTGGCCTTTAGATGACAATGTAGCAAAGCAATAATCTCATGGTTTAAAGAGGCATCTTGTCTGAATTTATTGTTGTAGTATCAAAATTCTTAAAAAGATCATTTCTTGCATGGAACTCAAGCTTGTGAGTTGAAAACTGTCTAACAGCTGAGAGAGAGTTGCGTTTTTCACGGATGTTTCACATTGTTTTACGCAGAACTGAAAAAAAAATGGACCTGTTATGGAAACAGCAGCACAATTCCAATTTATGGAGCTATGGGAGGAGCCCTGATTCTTAGGAATGCCCATTCCAGCTGACTGGCATCTTTAGCTTGCAAAGCCAAGACTCAAGGGGATGTTTACCAGCAGCCTCTAAAATAATGACTGTTTTCTGAGGCTACATTCATGCAGTCATTGTAGGAACAGCTTTGCAGCACTTGAAGACGTCCATTCCCACCCATAAACTGGAAATTGCCCTCTTCCTGGTACAGCTCAGATGCCAGAACAAATCACCTGGGCAACTCCTCACGTGTTTCAATGCAAAGGCAGCAGGTTAGTGGTCAGAGCGATGCGAATTTACCCACCTGGCCTTCGGCTAGAATTTCACCACTGATTTTTTTGATACAGTCTTCTCTGCTACATCTGGCTCCACAAACATCTGGCTACCAGTCACATCTTCAACTGGCACAGCTGCTTCTCCAGTAAATACCTGACCCAAGACTGAAGATTAGTCTTGTGTAAAGGGCCTGGAAAGTGTGTGAGCTACAGTTGGTTAGAGACTTCTCCTCTGCAGAAGTAACTTTTAAAACAATGCCTGTATTCTAGGAGGAGGGAATTCCCATGTGGGGAATCTAGACTTTTTACCTGAATGGGAAAAGCCACAAGTGTACAGGCATTTTTAAGTACACAAGGCGACTGCTTTTCTGTCACTTAGCTAACAGGAAATGTCAAAATAGCTGAGGCATGAAAGTCAGTAACAGCCACAAATAAATAATCTCTGGCAAGCGAAACTGTGAAAACTCTTAAACGTGTTTCTCCCTCAGCAGCTTTCAGAGCTACTTCCCTCCAGTCCCAAAGAAACTGAGCTGGTACTAAGAAACTGGAGCTCACAAGAATAAATATTTGCTGGCCATCTCAGACCACATGCTGTCCACCATCCTGGTGTGTGCCACAGCAAAGCTGGGGTTGGGGGGGAGGATACCAAATATCTCCAGTTACTCACCCACATCTGCGTAGGGTGCTGAGAGATGCTGGTGGTGTTACTACTGAAACAAGTGGCCCAGTAAATGCAGAGCTGCTGTTTTGGAAAGATGTGGCGTTAGCTGGTCTTGATAAAACTTGCCCCACTTGGACTCTGGCTTGGTATTTAGCTTGTTACTGAGCTTCATTTGATGGGCTGAATAATGAAGGATCTGTCGCATCTGTAGGTAAATAGTTTAAGGAATAATTACCTTTGGTGTTGCATTGGTTTTGATCTTGCTTCACTTTTCAAACACTTTGTCAAGCTCTTTTCCTGTTTGATTTAAATGGCAGCACTCTCAGAAACCACTTTCCCACGTGGCTGCTTTATACACCAAGATCTGGTCTCCCCTAACTCACTGGTAAGTGTTTGGGTGCTGTGATGGCACTGGAGCTGCCTGTTAAATTTCACTTGCTTTTGGGAGCAAATGGTTTCTTCCATTGTTTGGAACAGAATAATTTTTTTATTATTTTCCTTTGAAAATTTGCCTTGAGTGTTTGGAAGCATCTAGCTCTTTTAGGTCGTCTCCTGACACGTTAGGTACACTCTCACTCCCCTCTAAGAGCAGTTGCAGTGCAGATGGAAAAATTTCTGAACCAGAACCGTTTGTCTAACCACACCATTGCAGCTTCCACTGGTGGTTGCAACTGCAGCACGAATGGGTTTTTGTGTCATGTGAACATTGCTCTGACCAAATCTGTCACACTCCTGAGAGGCTGTAAAAACTCTCCTTGACAATGAGGCAGTGGTTGCACAGCTAGAAAATGGGGCTGTAGCCAGAGAGCCTGTTCTCCATGTGGTAGCCTCCACTCTTCTAGCAGTAGCAGTGTAGAGAGGACACGGGCATTTCCAAAGTCACATTGTACTGCTGTAGTCCTTGCTTGACAGCGAGCAAGGCAGGGTGTGAGAGAAGCCGATGGTACAGTAGGTACAGCAGCTGCTGCCAGAAGGGAAGCGGCAGTGCTGGTGAATTACAGGCTGTCAGTTTGCCCGTGTGTTTTGCAGTCGTGTTGTGCAATAGGACTGGCCAAGGCGTGCATCAGGGACATGAGTTTGCACTTGAACTGAGACTTGACTTCATCTGTTAAGGGCTTCATTATTATTCTGTGTATTATTCCAACAATCTGGAAGTGGGTCAGGTACTGAAAGGGAAGCCAGTGCTGGTTGGGCAGCATTAATTTGGGTTATTATGTGCTTTATCTGGTTAGACCTGTTTTGAAAATGTGCCACTACATGATGCCCTCATTACAGCAACCTCATCATCTCTCCTGCCCGTCCTCAGCACGCTGCCTGTAAACAGTCCACTCCGAGTCTGCCGGTGCCAGAGGCAGAGCTGGTGCAACCAGTTGGTGGTGGAACCTGCTGGTGGGTCAGCTGGTGGGAGGGCAAGCAGTGCAACGGAGCTCTGAGGGAGAGCTGAGCCTATCAGCAAGGGGCTTGTCTGTTAGGTCAGGTCAGTGATAGAGAAAAGAGGGTGCAGGTAGTAGCTCAACATGCTCTTTTCTTCCTGCTTGGAAGAATATTTGAAAGCACTTCAGTCTGTTTTAATTTTGAAAGCGTTGCGCTGTCCAGACTGTCACATTTTAGCACTGGCTCTGTTTGTGGTGCCATTTAAATGCAACAGAAATTATGTTTAAACATGGTCCAGATGAATGTTCTAAGCAGCAAGTTTCCATGAGGGAACAAACACCTAACTTTTTGCTGCCTGTTTTCCTCCCTACCTTGCCCCTCTGCAGCCTCTCACTGCACCCCAGGCCTCTCAGCCACCCCCACATCAAAAAGCCCCAAACCAAACAAACAGCAGAACCCAACTGTGCTCCTTTATAAAGAAAATAAAAGAATAATTATTTCTGGAGAAAAGGGAAAAAAAACTATGTTCAAAATAATAGATTTACCCAATAGCTTTTTGATATTGAATTATACCTCTGCCTGAAGTTCTCTGGAGCAGTGGTGGAGGAAGCTAAAACCAAGTTTTTTCATCATTTGGGATGTTTAGGAGAAGAAAAAAAAAAAGGTCCCAAAGTGGATAGAAGTGGTGTGAAACAGTGTGCCTTGAAATGGTCCCCTTTCTTTGATGAGAAATGTAGCAGTGCCCTGGTAAATCACTTTTCTGTTTATTGTGTTTATACAGGCTCCCGTTGTCCCGGTACCTGTTGTAATCTATGTTCCTTGCACAAAAATCAGTCAGTTCTTGATTTGATTTGCAGGGTGGGAGGGGATTAAGGCTCTAGAAGTGTACATGTAGCTGGCTGTCTTGAGCTTTGCTGTTCTTTCTGTGACCTGGAGTAAGAGTCTGCTTTTGTCAGAATCGTCAATACAATCTGTTCAAACCCACCCTGTGGTTCAGTCACTGGATGCCTGTTTTGCTGGTGAGTTTCTCTACACTGTTACTGAAAAAAAAAGACTTTTGTGGTTTCTTTTTTTTTTTTTTTTTTTTTCCTCTCAGGTTGTAGAAAATGGGATGAAAAGAATTATTTGGTTAGTGTATCTCCGAAAAGAGTAATATGGGAAAGGGAGGAAATGTCTCTTTTAGTTACAGTTACTGTGTCACGGATCATTCATTCAAATGTGAGAGCGACCATCACATGCAAAGTGGTGCAGAAAGTTAAAAATAAAAGCCCTCCCCCTGATTCTGGGTTTTACAGGGAGACAACTCACCGGTTTTCCCACCACAATATGCAAATATTGTTTTGGGGTTTTTTTTGTTTGTTTTTTTTTTTTTTTCCTCCAGCGGGACGTTACAGCAAGGGCTAAGCCCTGTTTTTGCAGCCAGGCACTCAGGTGCTCCACAGGACAGAATGTGGCCTTTCTGTTTCCTGCTCTCAAAGAAACACTCGTCTTCTTTTCTTCTTCTTTTTCTCTTTTTCTTTTTCTTTTTCTTTTTCTTTTTCTTTTTCTTTTTCTTTTTCTTTTTCTTTTCTTTATATTTCTGTGTTCCAAGGGTAAAATATCCCCCATGGTTGGCGGCTGAGGGGATACGTAAGGAAGACCTGAACATAAGTAGGTATGAAGTGGTGGTTACTTGCAAAAAGCAGCTTGGTTCCCAGCTTTGGTGGAGCACAGTCAAGCATTCCCAAAGTAAAAGTCACCATCTGAGATAGATAAATAAATAAATTGTATCCTTATAAGCACAGAGAGAATATTTTCCTGTAAGTTAAACAAGAGGCATGTTCTGCTTTTAAAGGCCTGGTTCTAAAAAGGTAGATTTAGAGTCTAATGTGATGTACTCTTCATATTCTAAAATTTCCACTGCCCTTCACGTGATTAAGTGACAAATCAGCTTATAAAACCAGTGTTTAAACCATTAAAGATCTGTGGCCACCTTCAAGATACACCCACAGGTGAGAAGGGTCATCCCTCTTGTGCTGACAGAAAGGTGACAACAGCTCATGCCCCCTTCTGCATGGATCAGCAGGCACCTGAACATCACCAATTATTATTTAGTGGTATCACCAGTATTGGACAGGGGGGTTGTGGTCGATGTGAGGATGCGTTTCGGGCTGTGACGTTGCATGGTTGTGGACCTCCCAACAAAGGTGACCATTCTTCTGCAAGAGACCCGTTACTTTGCTGCCACAAACTGAGGTGGCCCAGTTAGGCAACAGAGTGGCTAACTCTTCATACGCTAATCCAGCCTCCTCCACCCACCGGCCTTCCTTCTGGCTTTGACCCACCTAGAATTAGCATTACAAGCACCTAACAAACCCCTAAATGAGTTCTTTGTGGAAGCTCAAAGGCTAATTTGGAAGCGAAACATCATTTTGCACGGGAAGTGTGGAAGGAGAAAATCTGCACTAACAAAAACTGTTCACTGTCTCAATCAAAGCAGAGTCGTCAGACCCAAAGGGAGGAGCGACGGGTGAATTTCTGTGTCACAGATAAATCCCCTGGGTCATAAATCTGCACAAAAAGAAGGCTCAAACTGTAAATTCAGCTTTTAGTAATGAAATTACAACTAGCAACACACCCAAACTAGTCTGTTCGAGGCGTACTCTCAAAATAAAGCTACTTCAAATTAGAATTGAGATCACTTGGCAGGAGAGTAATTTTATTTTTTGTTGAGCTTAGTGTGCTGGATTGAACAGAGTCTCAGGGGGGCAAGTCAGCACTTTTCCATCTATTCCAGAAAAATGTGCATTTGTCACAACTTTGATGAAGAGAAGGCAAGAGGCTGGTGGTCCAGGGCTGCCAGGGCAGCACAAAAGCGGGAATTAGATAAATTGATCTGGAGCAATCTGCAGTAAAAGTTGGGGTTTTTTCCCTCCTTTCTTGAAAGAAGAAATGCTGGTTCCTCAAAACCACTTTGTGGGGAAAGGTTTGTGTTTTGAAAGCAGGGCTAAATTTGTTGGAAAGCGCTCGTGTAACGTTTTCAAAATGAAAAAAACCTGCATTTCGCTACAAATTTAAGTTTTGCACAATGTTTTTGCAAGAGTCAAAACTATTCTTTTTCAAATGATTTGATCCAAATTGCCACAGAGTGGAAAAAAAAAAAAACCACAAAAAACCAACCCACAAAATATTAACATCAGAGGTCGTCCTCATTTGGCAAAGGAGGAGAAAGAAGATTGAAATTCAATTGAAACAATGTGGGAGTCATATTCTTCCCATTAGCAAATGGCAATCTCTCCCTTCCCCTCTCAGCTTCGTTTCACCCGTGTCGTGCCTGTACTGTAATCTTGAAAAGGATGAGTTCGTCTCACATAGTCATGTTGCAATCGTTGTTTATTGTGCTGCTGTTATATAACATCTTCTCCAGGCGTACATACTTAATTTTGATCAGATTAAAATTAAAAAAAAAAAAAAACACCAAAACCAAAAACCAACCACCTGGTTGTACAAGAACACCCATAGTCCCAATGGGAAGTGGTTGTAACAAACTCAAAGGGAAAGAAACAGTGAAATGACTCTGTGGGGAAGGTGAAGTAGCTCAGAGAAGGCACGTTGCTTCTGCACCCCAAGGGCACGTGCTGCGTGGAGGCACCTGTAGGAAAAGGGTAATGATAGACCTGAGTGGAGCCGGATGCCAAATGTACATCACAAGATGCCCTGGTATTCGGGGTCCAGTTTAAGAGTCACCTAGAAGAAATTCTCTTCCTGGCTATGTACTTCCTCTGGAGGATCTTGAGCAAGGCATGTTTTGACCCAGAATGTCCATTTCATCCATTAATTTGTTAGTAGGTCCCCTGGCAATTAAGTCCTTGGTTGTTTTCTTCTCTTTTTTTCTTTTCTTTTTTTTTTTTTTTTTCCTTGACCAGCTTAACTCTCAGCGCTACTACGCTGCTACTACCTCACCAAATCTGAGATTTTCAACACATTCTTCCTTTTTCCAGCACTCAGCCCCTTCCTGAGTGACCTATATTTAACCGTGGGCTCCTGTAAGCCTTGCCTGAGGTGGCACACTCACGTCTCGGGCACGCAATTGCCACGAAAACACAGAACGTAACTAAAGACAAGATGCTTTTGCGTCATGCACCTGGCTCTGAGGGCCTCGGCGGGGGTAGAACCGACAGCCGTGAGGCTTCAAAGGGCGAGAAAGGGGAAAAGGCGCAAGTGCCCTTCCTTCTTGGGCTGCGCACGGAACGGTTAATCCCAGGTGAAGAGCAGGGCACGGGGTGGGCGCAGGTCCAGGCCCCGCTGTCCGCGCTCGGTGCTCAGCGTCCCTGCGCAGCTGCCGAAACCCACGGCGCGTTAATCCTCGGGAAGCATCGGCCAGAAGCCGCAGAGGAGCAGAACTCTGCCCCGAACCCTCCCCCACTAAAACCGCCGGTGCCGCACGGCACGGCCCCGACACCGGCTCCGGACCCGCCGCCCCACACGGCGCCCGGACGGCCTTCGCCCCGCCCCTCCGCCCGCCCCTCCACCAATCAGAAACACCCGCTCCTCCCGCCGCGCCGCTGACAGCCCAGAGCCGCCCGGCTCTGCCCACCGGTGACCGAAGTCTCGCGAGAGCTGCCCAGCACCGCCCCTTCCCCTCCCTCGGCCCCCCGCATGTGGCGCTCCGCCCCGCGGCCCTCCCGCCGCCGCCGCTGCCACCGCCCCCGCCCGCTGCTGAGGCCGGATCTGTCTCTCGCTGGCTGGGCGGTGGGAAGGGAAGGGAGAGGAAGGGGGGGGGCGCTCGGCCCTGCGCACTGAGCTATGTTTGTCCGCCATCGCGGCGGAGGAGGAGGGTGAAGGAAGCGCTGCAGCCGGAGCGAGGGGCCTGCGCCGCCGCCTCGCCCCTCGCCACCTCCCCCGCTGCTTTCCCCCCCCCTCCCCCCCCCCCGCCCCCCCCCCCCCCCCCCCCCCCCCCCCCCCCCCCCCCCCCCCCCCCACACCCCCCCCCCCCCCCCCCCCGCCCCCCCCCCG
>JANHGN010020132.1:3844-15352 GCA_024605025.1 Megaceryle maxima
AGGTTGGGTTGGGGTGGTTGGGTTGGGTAAGGTTGGGTTGGGTGGGTTGGTGGGGGTTGGGGTGGTCTAGGGTGGGGTGGGTGGGGGTCGGGTGGGTAGGGGGGGGGAAGGGTGGGGGGGGTGGGGGGGGGTGGGGTTGGGGGGGGGGGGCGGGGGGGGAAGGAGAGAGATTGAGCTTCATTTCTTCTGCTTTCACATGTTGCAGAGCCAAACTTGAACATCAAACCATATATTGGTTTTTTC
Organism: Megaceryle maxima; assembly: GCA_024605025.1. Classification (NCBI taxonomy): domain Eukaryota; kingdom Metazoa; phylum Chordata; class Aves; order Coraciiformes; family Cerylidae; genus Megaceryle; species Megaceryle maxima. Next base: position 4,088 of record JANHGN010020132.1, read on the forward strand.
TTACCATTGTTGACTTACTGTACAAGTTTTAACCTCTCTCTTTATCATGGAATGTCTGACTGTTGAAAACCATGGATGATAAATGAATTTCTGCACAGTGTTTGTTGTTCAGAAAGTGGTAACCACTTTCCTCTTTAAGTATGTAAAAGGACTTGTTCTCATGTTAATACTTCTAGCTTGAAGCTGAATGTCTCAAAGTGCTCTTCAAACAGGACACGCTTCACTAAAACCTAGCAAATTTTGTTTCATTTCCCTTTTGTTTATGAAAATCTGGATGTAATCGGATTTTTCCTTGTGGTGTTAGTAATCACCTTAGCCTTCTCAACAAAGCATTTTATAATGTAACACATTATTCACTCTTTTGTTCCGTACAACTGTCCTGCTACATGAAGGATTTTCACTTTTTCAGAAAGTTTCCTTTACCAGTAAGCTTCCATGTTGTTAAGTTACAAATACTGTGATCTGCAGATCATTGAAGGAAAAATATATTTAAGGGATTTTGTTACTTTTTGAAATCAATTCAGTGACAGTCTTTGTCATTAAAGCTTATTTCAGGGGAAGTTAACAGAATTTTAAGTTTTCAAGGCTAATTGGACTTGGGCAGTTTTGGTTTGGGGTGTTGTGGTGGGGTTTTTTTGGTGGTGTTTTAGGTTGTGGTGTGGTTTGTGGGTTTGGGGTTTTTTTTTTTTGTTTTTTTGTTTTTTGGTTTTTTTTACAGGATGCTTGCATTCCCTGTTTATACCTATTGCTTTTATACCTATTCTTAAGCTGCACTTCTTTATTTGTCTCTTTTTTTTTTTTTTGCTGTCTTGAACTTGTCTTTTCTTGGGTGAAGTCAGTAGAGATCCCCACATCCTCAGTGCTTCTTGTGTTCAAACTTTAATTTCGTAAAATGAGACTTCAATAGGTGTTTACATATAGTGAATTACATACTCAAGTAGGAAAATGTGGGCAATACCTTATAGCTTTTGTTGTCTTTTTCCATCACTTTCCCAATATGGTATTCTGCTTTATAACCACACTGCCTGAAATACTTGCTCAAAGACATGTAATAAGATGCTTTGTGAATAGATTCTTTTCTTAATTGGAAGCCAAATGCGTTAGAATCCATTCCAGTTAGCTGTGCTTAAATTGACTGCTTTAATGTATTTTGAGACTTAGTGAAACAGAATAATTTGAATACTCAAGGTAAGGACAGCTGTCTCCTTCAAAATAGTTTAAAAGTGTGAGCCAGAAGAAATCATTGACTCTTTTGCTGTACATTACTTGGATATTAAGAAAAAAATTCTTCACTGAAAGCGTTATCAAGCATTGGAATAGGCTGCCCAGGGAAGTGGTTGAATCTCCATTCCTGGACATGTTTCTGAGTCATGCAGATAAGGTGCTTACGGATATGGTTTAGCAGTGGACTTTGTAGAGTTAGGTTAATGGTTGGACTCGATGATCTTAAAGGTCTTTTCCAACCTAAAAGATTCTTTGATTTCCACTGTTTATTTCCCAGACTATGAAAATGAGATGACTTGTGATGCCTTAGCAGGCATACAAGTCGTCTATTTTATAAAACAGTGGGATTTAGCAATGCGTACCTAACACTTCAATAACGCTTTTCATCCGTAGGTCTGGAAACATGTCAAAAAGATGACTGTCATTAATCCCAGTTGTGTAAAAAGAGGCGGACACAAAGGACTTGCACAGATGCATACTCCCAGTTCATACCAAATCCAGGTATATATAATCTGGGGATCTTCACTCACTGTATCCTGTCCTGTATTTGCTACAAGAGGTCAAGATTCTGACTTGTAGGTAGAAACTTGATCATATTAAATGTATTTCTTGTTTGGAAATGTTAACCCTTTTTAGGCCACATAGTACTATGACTTTGTGCCCGGTAGAATCATACAGCAACAGAAATCCTGGACAGTTTTTGTAGCGATGGGAACACCATACCTTCTGAGTATATATAAAGAAGGTGCATGTGCCTAGGAGTTTGTATTCAAAGTTTGTAGTTCTGGCTGAATCTGAGGTGCAGTTTTCCTCGGCTGGGGCTACACTAGTCCTAGGTTACATAAAAAGACATGGTATGGAAGAAGAATATAAAACGGTGCCCCGTGTGATGACGAAACTAAATGATTTGCTCAAAAATGTAAATGGTCTTGGCTGCAAAACCAGGTTTAGGACAAAAAAAAGTTTCCTAAGCCACTCTTTACCCAACTAGAACCACAGCATCTTGCAACCAAATGCCTTATCAAGCTTTTTGGGAAGGACCTTGTTTCCGTAAGTTTTCAGGAACTGGTTTTTGCTTCACCTTTTATTAACCTTTTGGTCTCTATAGTTTGTTGGAGGAGTCAGTGAGATCCAGTTCTGATCTGAAAGACCAATGCAGTAAATACTGCAGGTAGATTTGCACATACTACTTGGTGACTTTGTTTTGCCTGGCATAATTAGTGTTGCAGACAGTTCAGAGCTGCTTAGAAGGTCACTTTTTTGGTGATGAAAGGGAAAACATGCAAGTACAATAATGATGCAGTTACTGCCCCCTGTGGGGGCTGTGGCAGTTTGGAAACCCTTGGCGGATTTCACTGGCAATATTTTTTTGTTGTTATAAATACAGAATTACATTTTTAAAGTATGAGTTCATGTGCAAATACTTTCATGGCATTGCTATGAACAGGAGGGACCCTAGTGTATTTTTAGACTGCGATAAATATTTGCTGAATGAGTAATGTTATTGGTAAGTTTATCTTCCGGATGAATAATAAATTTTAAATTACAGTCAAATTAATTTTTACATCGGTTGATAGAAATGTTTTATTGAAATAATATTTAGCTGTGGTTGAACTTAGTTGTGATTTTAATTGTACACTTGAAAGGAACATCTGTTTTTGTAAATAAAACTAGAAAATACATTGCAAAGAACTGTTTAATCTGTGTGTTTACTGTTGATGTTGGTAATTTCTAGAACAGACTTTTAAGAAAATACTCATTAAATTTTCTGATTGCGCATAGGTGGTGAGGTTGTGGGTACAGTGAAAATGGTCGCGTAGTGGCCATTCATCTTGTTTTGTGGGGGACTTTGTGGGTGTGGTGTGTGTTTGGGGTTTGTTGTTTTTTTTAATCTCACTCTACTTGGCCCACTTCAGGACATGTTATTTCCTTTCATAATTGCATCCCATTAATGTAAAGGATCATATTTGGATGTGCAAACTGTTGGGGCTTGGCCTGAGGGATTTAAAGCTTCTGTTCTGTGCTGATTTTCTTACAAAAGGTAAATAAAACACCCTAGGAGCACTTGGTCCCACCGTGATAAAATTTGTGTACAAGCACAAAAAAGCAGTTCGTAAGTTTAATTCACAGGCGTGTGTTGGGCCAATAAAGTTCCAAAGAAATTGCAGAGAAACAATTTGCTCATCTTTTTCTGCTTTAAGGGACTTCAAAGGGATGTGTGGTTAACGGTGCTTAAAGAAGCCTGAAGGAGAAATGCCGTCACTGCAGGGAATACAATGTACATAACAAAAATGTAGCATCTTACTAGAATTGGAAAAGAAAGAGGTAATCTTACCTAAGTGTGCAACTGAAAGTGCTTCTGGCAAGGCAAGTGATGCAGTTACTTGAAATTCGGGCATCTCAGAGGTAGCATTGGATTTATTCTTGCTGATGTTTTATTAATTTTCTAAAAGGGTGATTTGGTCATTCTAAACATACTTACAAATGTGAACCAATTAACTGGTATTTTTGGTCCAAAAACTATGAGAAGTGAAGAGGCTTTGTGAAATGAAAAAGCTGAAGGTGGTGCTAAATTTTCATTCAGACATCTGAGCAATGTCAGTCCACCTGCATTACTGATTTGTCAATAGCAGTTATCCACCTGTCAACTGAAGTTCTTGCTCACAGCTAAAAACCTGTAGCTCTCACCTGTGTGGATGTCAAGGGTTAGCTGAGTGATTTACTTCTGTATTAGGTGGTGAGAGGGAAGTATTGGAGTGACGCTTGCTCATGTAATCTCAAAAGTAATGAGACTGAGCAAGCCTACTACAGAAAAGCTACAACAATTGTATCAGCTTTGAAGGAAGATATTGCATACTGCTCCTGTGTGCTCTGGCTTAGCTTGAACTCAATAGGTTGGTTGAGTATTGCTTCTTTAGATCCCATAACTCCTAGCAGTATTGAAAGCTGAAACAGTTGGAGAGTTTATAGCTCGATTACCTCATCCTGACTCCATCCTCACCACCTGATGGCTTTCTTCATCTCTTTTTTTTTTTCCTCATGCAGATGGCTAGTGAATTTCTTAATACTTGCAGTATCTTTTTTTTTTTTTTTAACAATACTCATTGTGGTTTTATTTATCTTGCTTTATGTTTGCAATTTTTGAAGAGGGATTGAACAGATTTCCCCGGCCCAGTCTTTGTAGGCTTTATTACTTTCCTTGTCTATGAAATAAATCTATCTTAGGTGGCTAGTCATTTAGATATATTTTAAGTCTTTTACAGGTTTTTATTGACTGATGAGGTGGCAGGAAAGGAGTAATTTCCAGAAAGGCACTGACTTGCTTCATTGTGTAAGTGAAGGATGAATGCTCAGACGTTTTCAGATAGCTGCAGAGGATGTCCAGGTGCTCTGCATTTGAAAGGACATTATTCTTTGTTACATCAGGCTTCATTTGTCTTAAAATGTCAAGTGAACAAGCTGTATAAAGCCCGTAGGCCTTGTTTAAACAGCAGAGTCAGATTTATGATGTATATTATTGAGATAAATGTAGCATGCCTATCACTGTTAGGTGAAGTTTACTTTTAGCTTTCCGTGAGCCTTGATTAGTGAGAGATTTATGTGAAGTATGTATTGAACAATGTAGAGCTTCACAGCTCAGACTGTGCCAGTTACCAAGATTGCCATTCCCCAGAGACAGTTTCTGACTCTTTAGCTCTGTTCATTTCAGATATTATTAGGAAGTACCTGGGATTTAGAAAGTGTGCTGATACTCTACTCGAGTATCTCCACACATGCTCTTGCAACTGCTCTTATGTTGTCTTCCTCATTTACTTCAGATGCCAAGATAATAACATTATAAAAACAGTGTGGAGGTTCAGGGGAACAAATCTCTCTTCCCTTCAGTGCCCAAGCAGGAGGTGGCTTGCCCTGGTAATGAGCAATTGAAGTCTGTATATCACCTTCCCACATTTGAGTGTGCAGTCACATAAGTGCGGGTCACAGTCATAGAATCTTTTAAGTCCTGTCATCCCTGTATCTTCACTAACTGTCTGCAATCTGGGTGTAAAGCCTTGACATTGACAACTGTAATGTTTACCTTCCATGATGTGCTTAATGATAATCAGATAAAATTCTTAAATCCTGTGCTATGCACTGGCAGTGCTGTTGACACAGGCTGCTGGACACTAGGTACGGTGCTGCAAAGAAGTTCATTTGTGGGCCTTTCTTTACAAGTGAGTAAGAGAAAGAGTTACCTCTCGCCAGCTGTAGTGGGAGCAGATGCTTGATCCTGACATGCACTTCTTATTATTTTTGTGATGACTTGGGGGGGGGGTGTGGGGGGTTGTGCGCGGTGACACAAGGGGACTGGGTACTGTTAAGCTGACACTCCTCACAGGCTCAACATCATCAGGGAATGCAGTAATGACCCTGTCTTCCTGGCAGTCCAATCTACATCAAGTGACAAAGGATAAGTCCTCTTGCCTCTGGACTGAAATGTAGTTGAGGCATTGGTCTTCTGGGAGGTTTCACAGGACTCCACAGGAATCTTACTTCCCTTGCCCGAGTTCTTTTCATGTTGCATATTTCTTGCTTTGTCCCGTTACCTTCTTCCTGTTGTGCTGAACTTATAAGAAAACACTACACTACTCACAGCATAATTGCAAAACATTGAGAATTTATTAATTGCCAAGTAGCATAGAGTCTAAAGTTAGAACCTGTCCTCACATTTCCTCATTCTAACTTTACATCAAGCAAATCTATATACATGTTTTCAGCCATCTGTATAAATTATGCAACCAAAGTCAGGGAGAGTTTCTGCGCCTGTTTACACACAGTATTTCCAGAAGCACTCGGAAAGATTCCCACGTTTCTTGTACTGCTTCCTGTCCTTGGTCAAGAAGCGGCCCAGCAAAGCAATTCGAGGATGATTTCCATAGAAAGCCTGAAGTCAAACAGCATTAGAGAGGTTACTGTTGGATGCTCTTCACTGCCCCAGCTGATCACCCAGCCCTGTGTTCTGTCTAGGGGAAGGCAGGGTGAGTGCCCAGTGTGCCCTCCGATTTAAATGATGCAAAAAAACCCCTAGTTCCTGTTTTCTGCCTTTGAATTTAATTCATCAGACAAGTGAACAGGAATTATGATCTCCATTTTCCTAATGATTCATAACAAATCTGATAATACTGTGTAACTTATGTTGTAGTGGGAAGAAGAAAATTACATGGAGCTAATACTCATTAATGTACTGGCCTAGCCTGGCAAAGCTGCAAGTTTGCCTTCGTTTAGAAAGCTGGTTTTTTTCTGAGGGGAAAAAGGTGGGGGATTTAAAATTAAACGCTCTGGATTACTTGTTCTTGCTTCCCCCCCCCACCTACAATTTCAAGAACACTGTGGTGTACTTGAGCCTGTATAGTTTGTGAAGTCTGGATCATACTGATGCCTCAGTAACAATTACATGTAGTTTAAAATATGGAAAAATATGGTGTGTGTTTTGTTTTGTTTTTTTTTTTTTTTCCCTTCTCTCCCATGTTTCAGTGACAGTCATCTACTTACCTCTTTGATATTTTCCCTTGGGCTGTAGCTGCGGCTGCTAAGACCTGGTAGAAGGGAGACTTAATTAAATGTTTTACCCTTTAGAAATCATGAACCTACGCAAAGCCATTCTTGTGTGCTCTAATGCTATAGCTGTCAGAAGTCTTGAACTGGAATGTTCAAGAGATCTGAGACTCTGCAGATGCAAACTGTACTGTCCTCTTCAGCACTCATCTGTTATGTTTTGATGTTATATTTTGTTTTTATAAGAGACTGTGTTATCTTGTTTTGTCCGGTAGCTCCTTCTAGGCTAGCCTTTGCCTTGCCTGATTTTGCTATATGGAGGTTTTGTTAAACTAATTTGGAGGCTTTTCCAGATAGTATTGAGCTGCAAACATAGGCTGCTCAGCATGTTTCCCCAAGGTCCCAATTAACTATATGACAGCAATCTGTTGCCTGCACATAATGCTGTATTTCAATAAATACCTAGGAGCCAGGGCACAGTATCTGTAGAAGATGGACATACAAACCATGGGCATTCTAATGTGCATTGCTGTGATAAATTCTCACCTGCTTTGTTGTCTTCAGTCAGTGTGTCCAAGAGCTCTGGCAAAAACTGAAGCAAGGAAGTGCTTCCTAGGCTGCCCAGCTGCTCCATGTTTAATCTTGAGTCTTCATCTGCTGCAAATGGAAGAAACAGGTATATGTTAAGAGTCCTTTGCTTTGAATCCCTGTTTCAATCTGGTTCAGATTATTTCAGATCAGGTCTGTTGGCCCCACCTGTTGAAGATTTATCATATGATTGATTAATCATCCTCATTTAAGGAATTATAATGGAGGCTAGTTGCTTTGGGGTTATTTTTTTGTTCTGTTGGTTGGTTTTTTTTCCTTCCAAATTGTCAAGAAAATATACCTTCCTGATATTAATCTCAGATTCTAATTTATCTGGCAGATATTTTTTTTTTAAGAAAGTTTCTTTACTAAGAGCAGCCACTCGTATTGCTTGAGGAACTCACAACCTAATCCTTCTGGTATTCAGCTGTAGACAACCCACACTTATATATAATTTTTTTTATTTTCATTTCTTTTGTTTTAGTTCATTTCTTTATCAACTAGTTCCTATGCTGGAGCTTTTCTATGAATAAAGACAAAGCTGCCTGTTCAGGGTTTATTAACCTGCTCCGTTTCCCAACTATTAAATGCAATAAAATGGGAGGAAGAGAGGAAAAAAAATGTAGGAAATGTCAAAACATGTATTTGGCTGCTATGTTTCTCAGCGCATTTCAATCACCTCTTTCGTTTAATGTGCGTACCAGTAGTCATATTACTATTTCCGAAACAACATATTGCTGATACGTGTTGAAATTGCTTTGTTTGTGCATAGAGAATTTAGAATTCTCTAACTAGCCTGTACCCCAAGGCAGATTGCCTACAGGAGCCTTTAGTGGTGTTATACTTGGATAAGTAAGGCTTTTGCAATCTGACCAGTAAATTTCGTCTTTGCTAATATATAGCAGACATTCAAAACTGTGGACAATGAGAGGGTGCTGTTATCAAAAACTAATTCTGTAGATGAATATAATTTTTTTTAGTTGCAGTTTTAGATTATATTATGAAGCTTCAGTTGCTTTTACCTGCAGGGATGGATGAGACTGTATAGCTTCTCAATAGGGAATATTTAAGAAAATAAGCTACTGAAAATGATCCCCCAACATCTCAAAAGCTTGGACCAAAGTCAAGAACTTGAAGACCGTGGGCATCGACCTTATTAATTTGTTCATTACAAAAGGACAGTTGCAAAGTACAGTGAGGATTTCAATGGAAGACTCTTAAATAAGACTACTGTATCTTTCCTGTGCTGTGTGGGGACAACTCATATCTCTTGCTTTTAATTTTTTTTTATTCAGAGCAGCGCTAGCAGGTAAACTTACTTTGAGATTTAAAAACAAACCAACTATCTTTTATAGAGAGTTCTATCTTACCCAGCCTAGAGACTCCTTATATTAGCAGTGAAGATTTAATAAACCTAATGGATGTCTTCAAACACAGTAATTGTTAGAGCCAGCTTGTTCACTTTGTGATGTGGTAGATGTTACCCATACTGAGTCATGGTTGCCTGTAAATGCAAGTTACATAGTGGAAGGCTTGGGAAGATGCTGGCTTAGAGAGTCCAAGGTTTTCAAAGCAAACTATGGACTACTGATACTTATACCAGCACAACAGCTGCTGCACCTGTAAAGCAGATAAGAACAGCCCCTTTTTAATAGTTTTATGCAGTAACTTCGGGTTTGATTGGCTTGTTTTTTCAGAACTTCTTTCGGAAACTCTTCCAGCATAAGTCAGGTCTGATTACAGTAACCTTCCAGACTGTTGTGCATTTATACTGAGCCATTTTCAGTCTTGACTTCTAGTATAATTTCAAACTGTGAGGACAGCTTTTTCAAGCAAAGGTTTATTCTTTCACTGGACTGGATGGAGTCTGCATTAGTGAAAACAAATAGCACAGTCAAATACATTGCTATTTTTGTAGTCTAAGACAGATTTGCCTGGTTTTGATCTATGACTACATTAATCTTTGCAGTAGGTTTCCCCCTTTTTAAACACAACTTCAGTTAAACATAGTTCATTTTAAAGTGTAGCAAGAAGAGAGACTACACAGCCAAGTTTATTTAAATTAAACCAGTGCCTACTCGTGTTGTTTCAAAGACAGACAGTGTACATGCCAGCTCACATTCAGTGCTCAAAGGCTCAGATTCCTTTATCTCCCAGAACTCGAAACAGCAGAAGAAATATTTAGGGAACTTGATCTCCCTTACAAGACTAGGATGCACTGATGATGTCAGCACTGATGATGAAGACATTCCTACTTCTACAGGTGATCCACACAGATAAAGACCCCTTGGAAAGCATACCTGTTTCTCTTACGGTTTTATCACTCCAGCCCGTACTTTATGACCATTAAAATGAAAAGACTCTTACCTGAAATTTGATAAGATATCTCACTGGTGTTGATGATGGGGAGAGATGAGACAGAACAGGAGAAGCTGATAATGAGACAGCAGAATACCAGCTTATGCATCGTTGCTGTGTTGAATATTATTTGTCTTTGTCTACTCCTGTAATGCAGAACTCGTGTCTGACTGTTGCCTCTGCTTCCAGTTTCACCCATTATATAGCTGCTCATGACCTCATAAATATCATGTTCTCTCGCCCTTAAAAAAAAAAAAAAAAAAAAATCCAATGAATTTATTGCCCATTGATTTTAAATGGAAACCACTTTGCATTGATGTAATTTTTCAAGGTAACAGTTCATAGACAATAAATTTACTGTCTTACAGCTTGGTGTACAAAATGGATATTATATCAAACCGAGCACAGTAAAGTTTATAAATCTGGCATTAAAAAAAATAAGTAACTTCCAGTTATAAATCATGAGTTAACAAAAGGGTCAGACTTTGGTTGAAATGACCAGGGCAATAAGACAGCTGATTTATGAGCCTTAGCAGCCTTGACGCAAAGCATCCGATATGAAATGCACTTTTTTTTTTTCTCACTTTTGTGAGATGGATGGCTGTGTTGTGTTGTATCTGGGGTTCTTGTGCCAGAAAAAGAGAAGGGGAGTTAAAATATCTAGTTAATTTACAAAGAGAATCTTAGAGGAGTTCAATTATTACTTTTTTTTTACTTGTAGTATTTCACGTCTATTTATTTGAGAAGACTTCATCCAGTGTTGCCCTAGAGAATTGTCTTGGAAGAAAAAGTACAGCTTCCATCTGGAGACTTGCTTGGTACGTGTAAGCTATTTTGGTTGATATTAAACATGAGTTCCTCACTAGACTGGGAGACCCCTTTCCATTTCGCTTATCTTCTCTTCAGATTTGTAATAAATCAAGGTTCAGTAACTTTCTTTCCTGCCTCTCTAATCAAATGTTTGTGTCTTCTAATGCTCTTCAAAATGCTCTGAAATCTGACTAAAGTTAGGGAAGTTCTTTCCCAATGCTGAATTGCATAATAATTGTAGGGTGCAAAAGGAGTCACCTTACCTGCTTCCTTGTTCTTCAACAATAAATGTTAATTTTTAAATTATAAATTCTATGGTTCTGTCCTGGTTTGAGTGAAAACAGAACTAATTCTGTTTGGTGATTTTACTTTTCAGTTCCGTACTTCTAACTAACAGAACTTTCTGAAGTTAGCAGCCTGTTTTCACAGACAGTGTCTTCTGCGAGCAGTGATAACACCCCGTGTTTAGAGTTACTACCAAGGATTGATATGCAGACCAAGTCCACTGTGGGATCTTCTGTATCACATTGGGAGGTGCAGGAAAGTGAAAGGCTGAACCTGCAGGGAGGAGCGGACAGGGCAGGTGACCCCAAACTGACCAACGTGGGATTCCAGCCCATATACATCATATTGGGTATAAAGCAGAGGGATCCAACTATAGGGTCTATAGGGCTTCCTATTCCCGGGCTCTTTTTCCCTCTTGGACTGCTTCCTTGGAGCATCCAAGGAGGACTCTGTCCGTTCTGCCTT
>JANHGN010020133.1:0-10235 GCA_024605025.1 Megaceryle maxima
GACAAACTGGAGAGCCTCGGTGTTTATCTGCCCCAAAACCAGCACGTGCAGCTGCGACCACGTCATGTCTGTGCAGAATATGGTGTTTATGGTGTTCCTCTGATGGCACTCTTCATTCCCTCCCCGGCACCCTGCTCTCCTCCGCTCGCTTCTCTCGCGTTCTGGTATTTGGTGTGTTCCTCAGCTGCAGGAAATTCCTGATGCTCTCCATCATGCAGCATCCCCCGCCCTGCCGCGGCTCCCCTCCAAAGGACAGCCATGTGCTGGACAGCCAGCGCTGCCGCCGCCATCGTTCCCCTCCCCGACGGGGGATTTTTGCTTCTTTTTTTCTCTTTTGGTGGTTTTTTTTTGGTTGGTTGTTTGGTTGTTTTTTTCTTTTTTGGGGGGGGGGTGGGGAGTAGGGGGATTTTCAACTCGAAGTCTGCCAAACAATCCCGCTCCTTCCTCACTGGGGTCCGAAGCTGCCCAGCCCCGGCCGTTCCCCCTGCCTGCCTTTCCCCTCTTCGTCTTCCTCTCTTTGCGAGACCGCTCCTGATCTTATTTTAATTCGTCTCAGACGGTGTTGGAGTGTTATTTTAAGAGAGAGGATATGCACAGACATTGTGTTTTCTGCTTTTTCCTGGCCCCAAGCCAGGCTCTCTGGGCTGTCAGCTACCCACTGTGTTGCAGTCACGTGTGGGAAGAGGCAGCCAGAGCCAGCCTCACAACTCCTGGTAGCAACATGGAAATCAAGTGTGCACTTTCTTCCCTCTGTATGTGTCTGTATTATTAATAGCGTCTCTCTCCGCGAGTTATCCATAATGTATCTTAATACCTGTCCGTCTGTAAATGATGTATTACGGTGCGCACACAATGGTGGCAGTGCCCGCGCCCACGGCTCCGCGGGACGCTGGGGGGAAGGTGTCGCGACGGGGCTGGCATCACCCCCAGGGTGCAGCGAGGGGATGGGGGACAAGCGAGAGGGACGGGGGGAACGCGATCCGGTAGCCATCGGCGGCTCCAAGGATGTGGTGAAATGGGCTCGTGGGGAGCGGTGGGGACGCTGCGGGGCCAGACGGTGCTGGGAAGGTGCTGAGTGATCCCCGTCACTGGCCGGGATGTGCTTGGGGACACCAGTGTCCCAACCCATGGATGCTGCTGGCTCCTACAAGATCACACAGGAACTAAACATGTCACTGGGCATCCGAGGAACCATGGGGCAAGGCTTGCACACGCATGTGCAAGGCGGGAAGACACATGCAGGAGGTCAGGGAAGGCGCAGGCACGGCACAGGGCTTGGCTTTGTGGGACAGAAACATGGCCCATGAAGCTCTATTTTGGTTGGGAGGACCAGGCTGTGTGGGGGGCTCCTAGCCCCAGAGGGCCAAGCAGGGTCTCCCCCCACAGCCACACACCAGCAGCAGCCAGCACTCAAGTCCCCATGGGCAGAGATGGTTGGTGCTGTCCCACCCCTGGCTGCTGGGGTCCCCTGTCCCCTCTGCATCCTGGGGTTGGGGATGTCAGGGCAGGAACAGGACTGGGAAACACCACAGGACTGGGATCCTCCCAGCACACACCAGTAACACTGACCATACAGACCCTTAATGATACACACTGTGTCCACACCCAATGTGTCTGTGCAGGAGCACATCTGTATGTACATCAGCCACCCACCCTTGTGCACCATTAGCTACACAGATGTGTACAGATGTTGCCTGAACTTGCCTGTGCACAGTGCTGCCTGCAATAGCCCCTTGCCTGCAGTTATAACCTGCCCACAGTACCCCCTGCCTACAGTTATCCCCTGCCTGTTATTACCCCCTGCTCACAGTACCCATCTGCAGTTACCCCCTGCCTGCAGTACCCACTATAGCCCCTGCCCACTGTACCCCCTGCCTAGGGCACAGCACTGCTGGGCACGCCACGCACACCCCTCTATACCATACGTGGGTACTGCACATGCGAGGACACAGAAGCACCCACACAATCCTGTGGTGTGCCCAGGTGGGCCAGCCCTACACCCCAAGACAGTAGGAGCAGCGTGGGTGCCCCGTAGCCAGCACCCAGCACCCAGCTGGTGTCCCGGGGCTGCGGGGAGCACGAATCCAGGAAGGCGAACAGGAGCTTGAGGCTTCGCATTTCTGGATTCTGGTTCCCATTTCTGCTCCCGGCTGTTTCCATGGAAACTGGCGTCGGACCTGGGAAAATAAGGTTAGGGTTTGCAGAGGAGGCCCTTTGCCAGCGCCTGCCCACCTCTGCACCCTGCTGGGGGCATGTGCCCAGGCAACCCCCTGCCGCCCTTGCCCCGTGGTGACGCTCGGGTTCAGGGGCTGAGCAGCACCGGCACCCTCCAGAATCCTCCATCCTTCCACCCGGTGACCCCTGGGAGCCCAGCACACGCTGGGTCATTTGGAAACTGGCACTGCCATGGTGTTCCTGGGCACCCTGGGGAGGGGCACCGCTCTCCCTGGGTACAGCCAGCGATGGGACCCAACAGCCCCACAACTCTTCCTCACCATCCCACTCTAGTCCCCGGTGCTCTGAACCCAGCACAGCTCAGCTTCAACGGGAACTTCCCAATGATGCCCATGTGCCCATGACACCCCCTCAGCCCCACTGGGACAGGGGATGCTGGGAGAGTCCCCAAAACCTTACGTCCTTGGGTTTTACAAGGACCAGGCATCTGCCAACAGCATCACCTTCCCTCCTTCCCCAGCTCAGGATCCCCAATCGCTCTGAGGAAGGTGGGGAGCCAGAAGGGGGAGAGAACCAGGACACGACACCTCGGGGGAGCCGTGAAGACTAATGAATGGAGGCTTTTAAAAAGCACTTTGAGTGAGAAGTGCTATAGTAGGAACTAATTATTCCTCCTGCCCGCCCGCGCGCACGCTCGTACGCACCCGCGCGCATCCTGCGCGTCCCGCTCTCTCCCGCGGCCGCGGCTGCAAAACCGCAGCTGAGCTGGGCACCCAGCGCCACGGCAGCTGCCGCCTCGCCCATTGGCACCGCCTCAGCTGGGCAAGATTTCCTCTGAGGCTCCACTTCTCCTGTTTCTGTCCCCCCCTTGGCACTGCTCTGCACCCCCACCCCCCCTCTGCTGACATTGCCTGCCCCCAAAGCTGGCAGCCCTGGGTTGGGGGTGCGGGGAGATGCTCACCCTCCTGTGCTTGGGTTTTTGGGAGGGTTTCCTTTTTTTTTATGAAAAAGCCACCATTTTACAGCGAGGGGAGGCCGGGTGGCTGGTTCCCAGAGCTGCTCAGGGATGGATGGGCACCTGGCACGGCGTGGCCCCCCCCAGACCCCTCGCAGGTGCGACCCCAAGTCCCAGCGCAGCCCAATTGCGCCAGGCCAGCGGGACCAGCTCTTCGCCGGCACAATTAGGGGCTGGCTTGGAGCTCAGCCCAGCTCCCAGCAGCAGCCGCGGGCAGCAGGCGGGCGCGGGGGCTGAGCCTGCTCCTCACACATCCCCCCAAATCCTCAGCCCCATGACACCCAGAGGGTGCCCGCACTGCCGACCCATGGAACGCAGAGCTTTGGGGTGACGCTGCCGTTGCTCCCCATCCCTCTCCGCTCCTCGAGTGGGACCCAGCGCGAGCCCGTCCGGCCATCCCGGCTCTGCCCGCTGCACCATTTTGCATTCTGGTGCTGGCCGGCCCTGCTGCCCTCCCACTCCCACCCCCACCCCGGGCTGCGTTTCAGCTGTTCTTGAAATCTGTCCAGGCTGGATTCATCACAAGAGCCCTCAAGCGGCTGCAAACAAACAGAAAAAAAAGCGAGCAGAAGCGAGCAGGAGCGAGCAGAGCGATCGATCGGCGCTGGGGGGGCCTGAGTCCCTTTGGCGACGCCAAACCAAGCCTTGAATTCACCACTAGGAAGAGAAAAAGGGGCTGGGGATGAGGGGCGGAGAGAGGGGGATGGAGAGCACAACCGCCAGCACCCCTCGGAGCGTGCCGGCAAAGCCCCTGGTCGTGGTGCCACGGTGATGGGTGGCAGAGTGGTGGCGGCTCTTGGCTCTCCCTTCCCGGTAGAGCTGGGCTCCTACCGCTCCGAAACTTCCCTCTTGTGGTTACTGCAGTTAAAAAAGCAAACAGGAGGCTTGGGCACATTAAGAAAGGAATAGGAAATCACACGGGGTGGATCAGATTGGATTGGATCAGAGGGTGGGGGCACCGGCGGGGGACGGGCTTCGCCCAGCACTGGAGACACCGGGGCTGGAATGGGTGCAAGGTCAGGGTGCCTGCCCCTGGGACAGGGGGAAGGAGCGAGCCCACACCCCAGCAGAGCAGGGGGGACCAGGCAGCTGGGGACATGATGGCACATGAAGGGTGGCCATGGCCCTGAATCCTGGCCCAGGGATGGAGGTAACGGCAGGAGGAGAAGCGAACACTGCCACGGGTGGGAACCACCACCACCAGAGCCTGCGGGATCGAGTTGCTGCGCCTGGATTTTTAAGAGGGGCTGGATAATTTTTACCACCAGTAACGATCCCATCTGTGCCTGACACGCTCCAGCTCCGAGCCCGATGCTCCGGCAGTGCTCCCCCACCTCCCTGCCTCTGCTGCTGATGGCTCGGGGCATGGAAACGGCCCGTGCACGGTGCCGGTGGCTGCTCTGCGGCACCGATACGGTGACGCGTCACCGGGGACCCGGCTCGAGGACGGCTGCAAAGGTGCCTTCAAACAGCCGCCTCCTCACCAGCCGTGCCAAGCCCAGCTCCTGTGAGCTGAGTGGAGACGCACACAGAGATTTACTGCTAATTACCCGCATCACAGCTCTGCTCACAGGCCTGGGCAGGATCAGGGCATGGCGGGGCGGGGGACACATGAGGGGTGGACGAGCTTCTTCTGCTCTAGCATCTTCTGGTGCTACCACTGTACCCACCCATGGTGCTCCCAGGGACATGTGGGCTGCCCACGAGCTGTCAGGGGGGTGGCAATGACAGGGGAGGCTGCGCTGGGGCAGTGAGGGACCTCTCCAGATTGCAGACAGGACAGGGTGCCACAAACCATCCTCCCTTCCTGGGCACAAGGAACTTGGGATGTGCTGGCACCAGCCACCCTCCTCCCCACTCTCAACCCAGACCTGCCAGAGGATGCTGCTTTACTGGGGAGGGGGTTCTCAGCATCCTGCACCCCATCCTCCCTGTGGGACCGCCCCCATCTGACCCAGAGGGGTGCAGGGACGGGTGCCTGCAGCTCAGGGCTCCTCTCCCTGCAATGTCAACCTGCTGCTCCGCAGCCGCCAAGGCTGCCCTTGGAAAAGCTGTCGGCTGCGCCGCCTGGTTTGCCAAGCCCAGGACAAGCTCTTTAGCTCGACTCTGCCAGAACAGATGCCTGGGCGACTGTAATTCTTCCTAGCCTGGATTGGAGCGGGGGGGGGCATGTGGAAAAAAATCCAACCTCATTGAAGCATTGCAGCAGCCACTCCTCTCAACCCCCAATACATCGTGATCCCGCCAAAGGGTCCCCCAAAAGCTGAGCGGGTGAAGCGGGGTGGTGGGGGGAGGCTGGGGTGATGCTGGGAGGGGAAGCACTGGGCGGTGGGACACCGTGCGGCACACGACGGAGCTAAACTCAGGTTCTGCTGCCAGCTGGGGAGGAGAGAGTGACCCGCTGCAAGGACGAGCGGGAACCGCAAGCTCCGCGTGCCACCGGTGTCCTTGCAGCTGCTCGCCTGCTTCGTGTCGATGCTCCCCGCAAAACGACTCTCCCGTTCTCATGGCAATGTCCTCTGCAAAGAGCAGGGCGTGGGGAGGAGAAGCGATGGCTGGCCCCACGCTCAGGAAGGTCCACGCTCCTTCTCATGCTTCTCTGTTAAGTTTCTCCTTATGCCAACTCTCCCTTCTGCACCCAAAATCCCCTTGCAAAAGCCACCCGGCTGCAGGGGCAGGAGCTCCCAGCTCAGGCGGCCCTGAAACAGCCATCGCAGCGCACAGAGGAGGCCAGCAGCATTTCCACACAGATATTTTCTTCCATTGGCTGCAGTTTGGGGCTGCCAAAAGCCAAAACAAGAATGGAAACATCCCATTTTTTTGGCGAAAATTCAACTCAGGGTTTTGTTGGTTAGTTGTCTGTTTTTTTGGGGGGGGGTTTCGGGCTTGGGATTTTTTTTTCTTTGGTTTTGTTTTGTTTTGTTTTGTTTTTTCTGGTTTTTTCTCATCTTTGGTTAGGAACGGAAATTCCCTGCCATGAAAACATGACAAAACCCCAAACCAAAACACAACTTGAACCGAAACCTTCACCCGATTCCCCAGTGATCCCATGTGGGGCAGGTCCCAGGGCTGGGGGTCAGCCCCATATGGCCCCAGGACAGAGTCCAGACCCCAGTGCCAGCACTGGCCATGTGTGAGGCGAGGGGACATTGTGCTTTGGGGATCTCTCCAGTGACCCAATGTGATTCCCGCCTTGGGATGCACCACATCCCAGCCCTGCTCTGTACCAGCCTACCTCAACAATGGCACATGGGAGCCAGCATCGGGCCCAGCAAGGAGAATCCATGGGGAAACTGGTTCTTACACATGGGGCCAGAGACCTCTGGGCTCCTTTGCAAGAGCAGCCACTGGGAACAGCCTCATTCGGCTCATCCCAGGGAGTGCGGATCCAGTGAGCCCCAGGGCTCACCCCTGCAGCACCCACAGCATTCCCCCTTCCCCAGCCCTGCTTTCCACCAGATGTTGGGGTCAGAGAATGAAACGGCTCTTCCCACCCCAGTCCCCATCGCGTTTCTCTCCGGCTCTCGTTCCAGAGGCTGGATCCGGCCACGCAGGCTGAATAAGGCTCTGCCTTTGTCCGGCTCCCCTCGCCGCGCTTCCCCTTATCTAGCCCAGCTGCCTTGCCAAGAGCAGGCAGGAGGACGGCGGCAGCGAGGGAGAGGCCGTTAACTCCTCTCCTCCGGCTCCAAAGCCCCCAGGATCACCGTCACCCCTTGCAAAGCACCACCAGTACCACCCCTCCATCCCTGCCTGCCCTTCAAAACCAGCCACCACCCCATCCTTGCTCAATGCTGCACCCCAAACCACCCACCCGGGCACGGCAGCACCCTCCCTGCCTCCCCTGTCTGCTCCTCTACATTGGGGAGGGCTCTGAGCATCCTTGGAGGGTCCGAGCATCACTGGGGGGGCTGCAGCCAAGGCAGGGTCTGGGCGAGGCAAGCGTCCCGGGGGCAAGCGCAGAGCTGGACTATCTGTCTGCAGAGCTCCGCGCGCAGCAATTAACCTCGAGAGAGCAGCCGCGGCTCCTGCCAAGAACCACATTAGGTGTGTGTGGCAGCGTCTAGACATGCGAGAGACCAGAGGCCTTGATCTGGAGGAAGGCGGCTCCATCCCTTCCTCCCCCCTCCATCTCACCCATCTCCCCACCCCTAGGGACCCCCTCGCAGGGGTCCAGCCAGCCCTGGGGCTGGAGCATCAAGCACGGGGGAGGATGTGGGGATGCGGGCAGTAGGCTGAGCTCAGCCCTGCATCCCTCTGCGTGGGTCAAAACAGCTCTGTGTTGGGGTTTTAAACCACGGCTTTGATGCTTGGCACGGCACGGCACAGCCGTCCTACCACATACTGCATGCCCACAGCTGCTGGACCCCCAGATCCCCAGATCAGTGGGAGGAGGAAGAGGAAGATGGACCTGAGCCACCTCCCAGCCAGAAGATGCAACGATCAGCTCAGGGAACCAACAGCAAACCCTCAGATGAGCCCCGGAGCTGGGAAGAGACCCAGCTTGCCACCTCCCCATGCCCATCCCGGCGAGCGGGCGGGTGTCGACAGCCTGTTTGCCTGGGCAGGTTGGCGCAGGCGCAGCAGAGCCAGGTGGGCACCGTGGGGGCCGGGCACCCTCCCCACTGGTGCCCCACATGCCCATGACACCCCCTTTCTGTCGCCTCCCTGGCACAGCCACCCCAGACGGCTGCAGGATGCTTGGGAGAAGAGATTTTCCCGACGTTAATTAATTAAAATAAACAGCAAATTAAATACAGCAAAATTAAAATAGCTCCGGAAATTAATTTTCAACAAAACCCACCTGGAAAGGCTGGATATTTAAAGAATTAATGGAGCCCTCTGAGACCATAAAGAACCGCTGAGCTCCCAGCATCCACCAGCCCCCTTTGAGCACCCCCCGAGGGACCCAGGGCTGTGGGGAAGTCAGGATGGGACCCCCTCTGACGGCCTGTCCCTGATCTGGGACACCCCCTCCACAAACTGCTGGCACGTCCCCGCTCGCAGCCGCCTCGCCGCTGCCCGCACGTTGCCATGGTTGGCGCGTTGCGAGGCATGCGGGCGAAGCACGAAGCCACGCTTGTTGCCATCCCAGGCCTGGCACGGTTCAGCACAGGGTCACCAGCCCCCTGCCCCCCGACGCTCAGCAGGGACAGCAAGCTGCAGGCAAACGCTGGTGGTCCCCAGACCCGCTCTGACGCGATGTCTCCGTCACCCTCCTGGCCAAAACCTGCTGCTCTGAGGGAAACCCCAACCTCCCCAAACTGGTTGCCAGCCTCTGGGTGCTCCGAGCCCCCCACAGCTCTCCCCACACATAATCCCCCCAGTCAAGGCAGGATTACAGCGCAAACTGGCTGCGTAGCCGGGCAAAGCTCCTTACCAAGCACGATGGGCTCCCAAGGGGCCCAGTGGGACCCAGGCAGAGCAGGGAGTGGGCGGCGGATAGGGTGAGGTGCCCGGGATCATCCCTGTGCCGGGCCAGGCTCCAGCCCAAGACCAGGCACAACTCGTCTCAGTTGGGACACACTGAAGTGATCGCGGCGGGAAGTCCCGTCCGGTGCACGCTGGCCCTCCCACGGCACCGGTGGCGTTTCCTCTCCCCGCGCCCGGGTGTGTGCACAGAAGCAGCCACAGAGACACCGGCGAGTGAACCGAAAAGAAAATTAGAAAAAAAAGGCTCCGGAAGGAAATGGAGAAAGCGAGAAGTCGGCAGGTGGAGAGCAGGAGGGGCCACGGCCACCCCCGCCCTGGTGTGGGGTGCCAAAGGGCAGCTGGGGCTCCCCACCTCACTGGGGTGCCTGGTCACGCTCCCAGCACCCGGCTGCTCTACAAGACTCTCAACCTGGGGAAACCGAGGCACGGCAGCAGGCGGGGAGCAGCTCAGGGGACTGTGCAGAACCTCCCACCCTCCCAGGGAGGAAAACGCTTCCCCCTCACCACAGCCGGGATGACACCAGCTCCCTGGCCTCCTCCCGCTCCACCCTGTTCCTGCAGGAACCCAGGAGTCCAGGCTCTGGGCAGGCAGCCAGAGCCTCCCTCCTGCCTGCACCTCCCTCCTGCCTGCACCTCCCTCCCTGCCTGCACCAGATTTGGCCCTCAGCACCCACATCTCCAGCCCAGTTTGCACCAGACTCCCTTCCCCGGGTGCGCGCACCTTCCCGCCGTGTGTCAGGGCGACCTTGGAGTGGTGCCTCGGCCGCTCGCTGCCAAACTTCCCGGCAGTCGGCGGCAATGCCCGCGGCAAAGCTGTGAGGGACGGAAGGGGTGGGCAGGGGGAATTTTCCCCGCATTTATTTATCTGTTGGGTGGGTTTTTTTTCCTCCTTGCAGGAGACAAAGGCAGCCTACGCGCTTGGCCGTAGGGTTCAGAGGGTGCTGGCGGTGCCAGGACCCGGTGGCGATGCCGGGCCAGCCACGCCAGGGGCTCTGGGTGGCCGGTTTCCTCCGCACACAGATGGCTGTTTCGACTCAGTCGAGCGCTTGACCTAAATCTCCTCCTGATCCACGGGAGCTGCAGTCCCTCGGCAGCGCAGCTCAAGGCGAGGAGGAGGAGGAGGAGGAGGAGGAGGATGAAGGGGGGGAAACCAGGGCCAGCTGTGGACCGGCGGGAGGGTCGTGCCGGAGGGCCCCCACCCCGGGGTTTGGCAGCAGGGCTGGCGGAGGCGGGAAGGAGAGAGAGAAAAAGAGAGAGAAGCCGAGGAGGAGGAGGTGGGGGGGGGAAATAAAAAAATCTCCCACGCTTCAACCTCCAGCGCCGGCCGCCTGCGCCTGCGTGTTGCACCCGCCGAGGCCGGGCAACCGCCCCGCCGGGCTCGACGCCCCGGCAGGCTCGACGCCCCGGCAGACCACTTCCTCGGAGAGGGGCCCCGGCGGAGGAAGCTCCAACGGCTCGAAAGTTTCGGCTGTGACTCAACCGCTGGCTGGGGTGACCGAGCCAGCCCTGGCAACGGGGGAGCCAGCGGGACCCCAAGGGTTGGGGCACTGGGGTGGGGGGGATTTTTTTCTTTTCTTTTCTTGTTTTTTTTTCTTTCTTTTTTTTTTTTTTTTTT